>JAFBMS010000060.1:1028665-1103665 GCA_019788955.1 Albula glossodonta | reverse complement strand
AGGAAATGCAACATGTACAGTACAAACTTTTAATATATGAGAAATGCACACATATTCTACACAGTTTTACTACATATGATAATTATACACAAGTACAGACAATAGTGTTGTAGCCCTTTCACTAATTTGCGTTGTCCATCAGTTTGAGCATTTTGGGTTTTTATTTAAGGGGGAATACGTTTAAAAATAAATTACCCACGGGATGGAAATTTATTTATCAGCAAAAACAAATTGACCAACAGATCTAGATAATGGTCTGTTGTATTTCTGTGTCACTTGTCAGGAGAGGACAGTGATTTAGCATGTCGTGTACTGACAAGTAGGTCTGGTGTGTAGATTGATCAGTAACCAAAAATAAAGATCCCAGAGAATTCCCCCCGTTTGTTTTCTACTTTCGAGGAGTGAGTCTCCCTACATCCCTGACCTTTCTTACGGCAGATTTATGGCTCTGACTGCTAAAGCAAAGGTTGCGATTCTTTGATATTTTTATGACTTGTTGGAGGTGCCATGCTCTGAAATGTGTCCTCACTGTGTGTGTGTGTGTGTGTGTGTGTGTGTGTGAATGTTTACTGGTGCTGAGGTCTTATAAAACAACCTGCGATCATGTGATCGGTCATTAAATTTGGTGCGGGCCGTTCAGAGCTGCAGCTCTGTAGTAACTGGCCCCATGCATGTCCAATGAATTAGACACAAAACAAAGACACATGTAGTCAATTACAGTAGGAAATATACCACAGTTAAGATGGGCAGTATGTATTCATATTTTGTTATTAATGGGTTTCATGTCCGTTTTAACTTTAAATATGGCACCTTTCCCATAGCCTCCGTTATTTTCATTGATGAAACACTGGGAAGTCCATCCATCCTGCTTCCATTAGCTCATTTGCTGTTTGTTGCTCACATCCTGCTCACTATCTTGAAGCATTTAAGTAAAAGAAAAATCCTGTCTGTTATTTACAGACTGTATTGAAAATGTGTGATACAGTTAATGTGTGCTAGACTGTGCGCTTGGGTTTAGTAGCATTTGTTTGAGAGTATATGTGTTTGTGAGAGCTTGCTTCCATGTGGGAGAATGTGAGTGTGTTTAAGTGTGTGTTTGTGTGTATTTTAAGCTGCTGGGCTGTTGGACACCGTGAGACTTGTCACACTGGACTTTGGCAATAAGCAAATAATGGAGGCAATGCGCATATGTTTGTGTGTGAGTCTTCGTATGTGTATGTTTGCATGCGTGTGGTTGAGTGTGTGGGGTGTGGGTTGGTGGGGGGGGGGGGGGGGGGGGTTAAAATCTGCCAGATGGAAGAAACCTGTCAAGCATCTCAAAGATGAAAAAAATTACCCCCCCATCCCCCCAAACACCACCCTCCCATCTAAAGTAAGATGGGGGAGAAAAACGAGTAGCTGGTGTCATTTTGACTTTGGGAAAATCTCTCTCAGCTTAATGACACATCAGTAGCCAGGCTATATTTATTACAGTCATGTAGAATAAAATTGATTGTCTCCTAAAATTAATTTTTGGTTTGCCTCTAGCGGTGCTTTAATGGAGGACACTGGGCTCTGTGCAAAAGTATTGTTTAATCACATTAATATCACAGCCCCCAGGACAGCCAAGATAATTGTACAAACGAACATAGAAATATGTATCTCTAACTTTTATGATTGAATTATGCAAATGACTTATCTCCTGCCCTTCCAAGCACTAATCATCTAATTAGGAGTGATGTTTTAAATGGTTGTTTTTGGACGGGTATATGTGGGAAGCAGGGAGCAGAAAATTGAAAGTGACATTAAAATCGCCAAAGTAGTTTGTACCAGAAGAGCTGGTGTTTTTTTCCCCTTCTTTTGTGTGTGCGCGCATAGCGCTTTTAGCGAGATTAGCCTAAAAGATCATTAATATAATTTTGTTTAGCATTTTATGAGCTTGTTAAATGAGACCCTTAATCTTTAATTTTCCGCTTTTGACAAACTGTGTTTGAGGCTCAAAACACTGAGTTGACATGGATCTGTGGAGAGGTGTCGGGGGTGTGGAGGGATCAGCGCTGGGAAACGCGATCCATTTGGAGGAAAGCTAACTAGCATCCCATTTACACAGATTAATATTTTATGAGGTGTTTAGTCGTGTGGGCTCTTTTTCCTCCTTGGTTAGCAGCTCCTGGTGGACTGCGATGGCGCGTTAAAGCAGTGCGTCAGCATGGTGCCGACGAGGGGTTAGAATAACAGGCCCTCCTCAGAACTGGAGGAATTTCGTAAAAAAACCCCTCTAATCCCGGCGAGGGGCGCCAGGCCGCTCCTCTCGCCTCTCCGTGTGGATCAGTGTGCTGAACTGTCTCAGAGGTCTCCCACATCTGGAGCCAATAACCTCCCCCCCCACCACACTCACACACAGACACACACACTGCCCCTCCCACTCTGTCGCGCCGTGAGGGGTTCACCCCCTGAGTGTCGCGCACCGTGCAGGGTGGCGGTAACGGGCTGAGGTGGAATGGGGCAGAACAGTACAGCAGAGCTCAAAATTGGGCATAAAAGATCTGTATAATTTGCATTTGTTCAGTCAATGAGTGAACACAAACTTCACAAACACCACATGTATGATTTAGGAAGGAGTAGTGTAGAGCTGTGCGTGCGTTTTACTATTTGCACTAACCCAGCAAGAGCATGTGCAAGTGTGTAGATGTGTGTGTGTGTGTGTGTGTGTGTGTGTGCGCGCGCATGTATCATTATGTGTGTGTGTGTGTGTAGTACCTTTAGATGTGGATTAGATAAGGAGAAGGTGTTGTGGTATGACATCATAGGGAAAGGGGTGTGTTATTACATCATGCCAGAGAGGGGTGTGTTACAGCATCATATCTTGAGCAGGGTCTGTAACAGGATGTTTAAAGGATTTCTCTCAACCTGCGTCCAATTACACCCCCCTCCCCCTATATCCCCCGAGGGGCCCGAACCAAAGCCTGTCATCCAGAGAGCTATTCATCTCTGAGGATATGTCCACCCCCCCCACCCCCTGAAAATAGTATAGGGTGTTACTCCCCTCTCTAGAAATGTCCCCACAAACCAGGACGGAGTGTTATTCGCCTCTTAGGGTCCGCCTAATTCCCACATAATGCAGCGTACAGCGGAGCGCGGGAACTGATACAATTACACTTTTATTCCTCCCTATTCTGTTTACAGCGGCGTTTAGGGGAGAAAAATGCGCCTCTTACAGGAGGGCCCGTAATGCCGCTGTTTAACTGAGACCATCCGTCCTCTGAAGAACCGTCTCAGTGCTGTCTGCTCTCTTATACGCACCTCTCTGGGCTAAGGCCATTACAGGGGTGGTGTGTGAGTTTCCATTTGCCTTCCGCAAATAGGATGTCAGAGTGTCAGGGGGAGGTAAATATATGTGTTGGGTTTTTAAAAGGCACCGGCGGAGGACAGAGGATCACACAAGCAGTAGGGTGGATTGATTTATCCACCATACTGTAATGACTGCAGATGTGGATCTGTTATTGTAGATGAGCAATGAACCTGATAAGGTGATAACACAGGCCTGTCCAGCCTGCTTTTAATTACTGAGCAGGAATTTATTTGTACAGGTGGTGATTTGGGAGGGGGGTGGGGGCAGGGGGGTTATTGTGCAGCTGCCCCCATGACTTTAGAGGGTCACCTTGGCTTCTTCTTTTGTTCTGTTGAGTCTGTTTTTTTTTCTTGATCAAAATGGAATTGGAAAGTGAGTGTTTAAATGTAATGTGTGCGCTTGATCATTTTTCTGTATTAAGTGGGCTGTAGCCCCAGGTCTCTGAAACAATTATGCTCTATGAAGTGTTTGGTGTAATTCCAGCGACGATGGCTGCTGCTGCCTTTTGTACATTAATTGCTCTTTAACACACAAATGAATGCCTTTTAGGCAGGAGGGGCCAAAGAGACAGATGCACGAAATACAGCTGTGTGTACAGAGTGTGTGTGTGTGTGTGCGCGTGTGTGTGTGCGCGCATGCCTTTATGTGTGTTTCTGCGAGCATTTGAATCTGCATCTCCCCTCTTACTCTGTTGCTGTCAGTGTGGTATTGTAAGTGCTGGCAGTGAGCTTTAGCTGTTATTTAATCTGGTCTTTAATGTGTCACTTTCAGCTCCTCTGCACATTAAGAGACAGAGAAAACAGCCAATCAGCACCTGCCACAGAGAAAACAGCCAATCAGTATTTCCCACTGAGAAGTCAGCCAGTCTGCACCTCCCACAGACACACACAAATATACAAGCACACATGTACTGCATATACATACACCCACATGTAATGTACATACACACACACACACATACAGATGCACACACACCTGTACACATGCATAGGCTGAGGGTTCCTAGTGTCTGCAGTGTGTGTCGTTCAATGCCAGCCTGTCTGCTGTCAGGTATAGTGGGGTTAGAGAAGATGGACAGTTGTCATGTGACTTCTCCTGGGCTATGACCACAGTCCCTATAAAACCAAACAAAACTCTAAAGTGTAAATTGTATGAATGCAAATGTACTGAGCTCACCTCATTACGTAAAGCACAGTTGAAGCTTCCTGGTTCATCAGAGCGTCGCAGTGTGGAAACCGTGCAGGACAGCCAGACTGAGAGCAGCACAAAGTGCACTGCAGACCCAGGCAGAGGGACTAAATAACAATGGTGCTGTTGATTAGCTTTCTGTGCTGTAAGGGTCATAATCAAGGCTTATCACCAGATAAATCGCTCAGGGATCCAAGGGCACGAATGACAAGCTGAGAGTGTTCAGCTGTTGTGTCAGGATTTCCTAGCCACGGGACCTCTGCGATTATCACAGCGTGGGGATGGGGCTAAACCGCACACGGTCCCGCAGGTCCTAAGGCATGGAGGTGTCTTCAGTGGCCCTCACCTGGACCCCTCTTGCCCAGGAGGGGCTTTAAAGGAGAGGGGTTAAGCGGACCGAATGAAGACCCCCTAAAGACATTCGGTTGGCCGTTGTCATGTCTGTGTCCCAGAGGAATGTCTGTCTCTCTCCAACACGCAGTGGGGAGAGGCGGTGATCTCATGGAGGTTCTTTGGGATCCCCTCAGATTCCTCTAATTGGCTGTTTTATGTTTGACTCTGCAGTAACGTTGATTAGTCTCTCCCGCTCTTGTTAAGAGCGAACGCAGTTCTTTATAATGAAAGGAAAGCAGTAACGTTAAGGGGAGAAGGGCAGCCCTCCAGTGTGATTGAAAACAGGAGAAAATGTTTGGTCTAAATTGGAAACAAACGACAAGGCAGGTTATTTCTTCCTTTCTTTCTTGTCATGACGTCTGTGTCTTAATGAGCTCAGAGGGGACTAAGGGGCAAAGACTTTTCGGCCAATCAGAGAGAGACTTCTCCATGCTCCCAGGGCACGCCCCAATAATAGCTCCCATACAATTTATGATGTCTGCAGCCCACTGTCTCAGTCATGCTGTTAGCATGCACATATATTTACACATGTGCACACACACACACACACACACACACACACCAGCACATTCATCCCCACACAGACATGCACACATACAGACACAAATGTATGTGCTTTCTCACACACACACATACACACACACACACACACACACACACACATTCACAAATAGAAGAGTCCTCACAAGTGTAACATGAGTGAGTCTGGGGGGGTGACAGGTCAGGTAAGGGGGGACACTCTCTCATGAAAACAATCAGGGTCCATGAGCTTTGATTACAGGGTAATATCTCACCAAATTTTTCCGGGTCATTAAAAGGAAATGAAGTGTATTAGAGAAACAAGGAGAAGTCCATGCTGGGGTTTATTGCTTTTCTTTGAAGCTCCAGTGACAGAGATCTGTGATATGCAGCTCAGAGTCTCAGACCACAGCACTGGAGGACAGCGTGTCTAAAGCTGTCTGCTCTCCTGTCCTATCTTTTGTGTGTGTGTGTTTGCATGTGTGTGTATAAGATACTGCATGTTTGTGTGTGTGTGAGAGTGTGTATCTGTGTATAAGTGACTACATGTTTGTGTGTGTGTGTGTGTTTGTGTAAATATGTGGGTAAGTGTGACTGTTTATTCTGAATGAGTTTGTGTGAATTTGTACATAAGTATGTAGAAGTAACTAGTCTGTGTGTGTATATGTGATTAATGTTTGCATGAATCTGTACACAGGTGTATATAAGTGACTGTTGTGTGTGTGTGTTCAGGTGTGTCACTTTGAGGCTGTAATTCAGTTAATACTCACATGTATAATTGTGTGTGTGTGTGTGTGTGTGTGAGCGATTAGAGGTGTCTAGTAATGGCTCAGTGTAAAGCGTTTAGCTGTATCAGAGGTAGATGTTCGGCTGAGGGGGACTGTGGCGTTGGCGTGCTCGCGTTCCCATGGTGCTGTGCGGTGGAGAAGACCCATGACAGATGTCCAGAGCGGCCTTGCCGTGGCCCCAGCGCAGGCTGCTGGGTAATGGATGGGCCTGTTTTTATTGAAAGATCACTTCGGCTGCGATGGCTTTTCACTGGGCCGTAAATCAGACCCCTGTACTATCCTGCTCCTGCTTCTTGTCATCAGCCACCCTCTTCCTCCGTCTCTGTCTTCCTCTCTCTCTCTCTCTCTCCTGCACTGTCTCTCTGTCTGTCTCTATTTCTGTTCTCTTCACTTCAGGTTGATTACAAGTCAATTGCTTACAATTCATTCCCTTCAGTTCAATGTAGGTGGATTTACTGGCAAAAATAAAATACATTATAATTTAAACAAAAATGTAAAATATATTTAAACAGATTTAAAACTACAATGCACAAATAAAGAAAACTGAAAAGGTGAAAAAGCTAAAAAAAAGCTGAAAATGTATTCTTTCTTTCTTAGTCCCCCTCTCCCTCTTTCTTAAGGCCTAAAGCACTCTGATTATTGTTTACTGTGCTCACATGTGTATAAGTGTGTGTGTGAGTGTGTTTAAGGATGTGCGTGCGTGTGACTGTGTGTGTGTAAGCACGTGGGTGTGCACAAGCATGCGCGTGTGTGTGTGCGTAACAGGCACTGGAGCACAGTGTTCTCACACTGCAGTAAAACTGCTGAAACGGCACATGAATATTGCTTTCTCACTACTCTCCTACAATGGCTGTTAATGACTGAGTTGATGTAGTTGAACATTTAGTTAATAAATATGTCAAGAGCTTTACCACTCTGTTTCTCTGTCTCTTCCCGCGCATGCATCACCCCCATTCCCTCTCTAGTTTTGCACTCTGCAAAGAAATTGCAATTAGTTTGAGATTTACGCCGTGATGACAGACAGTGGTGTATAAATAGAGGTTAAACACACAATTTACATATTAATTTCATGATTCATTTAATCAATGATTTATGTGGATATAGATTTTGCTTTTAATCTCGTCTCAGCTGCACTGTTTTCTCTCTTCCTTTCTCTCTCTTCACCAAGCATGACAAAATGAATTCATTTACTCAAGCTCTCTCTCTCCCTGTCTCTCTCCCTGTCTCCCTCTCTCACTCTCTGCTGGCTGCACAGTGAATTGGAGAAATATTTGAAGAGAATGGGTCCAAGCGGTAGCTCTAATTGGTTTAATTTTTCAGCGTGCGTAGCGGCCGTGACACGGGCTTATGGAGCGAGTGTGATGTGGAGTAACGTTCCTCTCCCGCGGCTGGCGCGTACATCACTCGCGGCAGTGTTCTCTACGGCTGTAGCCTGAGCCGCCACATATGAAAACCCGAATAATGACTCAGAAATAATCATCACTAGTGCGCTAATGATAGTATAGATCCTAATCATAGTACCACGTGGTCCCGGCAGTATACTTATTTCACTTCTTTGCAGGACAGTGCTCGTTTTTAACAGTGAGGTATAAACACAGCAGCACCTGTGACATATGTAACTCTGACACGGTAACACCTGTCAGCCGAATTGGTACAAACCCGGAAGTAGCGTTACAATTACGACAAATTGATACAAAAAAAAAAAAAAAACATCCATAGACCATAACACGATCAGACTTTAATTACTATTACAATTAGCCAAAGGGACTTGGCTTTTCTTTTTGGAAAATATTTTTCTAAAGAGTATTATTAGGGGAAAACAAATTGGTTGAAATTGGTTGAATTGAAACAAATTGGTTAACAAACCAAGTTAGCAGCTGGTTTGAAGTGGCTGCTCACACCAAACATTTTCCTAGATGTGCAGATGACAGCAAAACATACATAAAATTTATGATCATTCATAAATTTAGCGGTAGCACGTTTTCTGTTTAATAGGCTCAGTGCAGATATTAGTTTTGTGTATTAGTACAGCTAAGTACAGATATTAGTTTTGTGCAACTAGTATTTTTTCTAAATGCTATTCATTAATATTATAAAATGTAGTCTTGATCCCTTTAATATTGGTAATACCAGGCCTTTGTCTATCTTATGATTTTTTATGTCTGACATTTCCATCACCAGATGTTACATCTTAGCTTGAAGCTTAAATAGTGTAATTAGAATGCCACTTCCGGGGTTTCACCCATTTGCTTGACTTGTGTGTTTGAATCTCTGAACTCTGAAGTTCTACTGTACTTTCCTTTTTCTACTTTACTTTCTCTCCTTTTTCTCCCCACGCGACCTGAACCGTGTTCTCAGCATCGTCCACCACAAACCACAGACTCTCGAGGACTCATTCAATTCCACTAATTCACAAGACAACAAGCCTAGCTATTTTTTCAAACTGGAGCTGGGTCAATTATATTTTTCTCAATATTTATTTGCTGGGATTGTTTTGTACCTCTTTGCAAATGAGTAGGTGCACTGTATGATTTCAAATAATAGTAATAAAGGTAATGAATATCATTCAACAGTTGTACTGTTGCATTAGATGCTAGTTCAAAATTAATGCTCAATGACATTTTTTTTTGCTGTAGACATAACATTTTAAGGAATTGAAATCATTTTATTTATTATTATACATTATTATACCTTATTAAACACTTCACTATTCAATCATTGATTTTATTACAGCTAAGTAATAGTTACTGTTTTTATATAATTCTGTGTTTTAGTATTTAATAGTCAATTACTCCCAATATATAAATATTTAAAGAATTTCACCAAAATGCTTGTCTCTAATTAGTTAGCATACCCTTTTTCTCCTTCTCCAGCCAGCCAAGCTGGTTGTTTTTGTGCTGCATGTAATTTATGCTAATTGGTGTTTATTTTATTATCCTATTGGACTGTATGCATTGTAAATGACAAAAATAAGGCACTAAACCTTAGTCAACAACTCAGCAACACCTTCACTAATGAAATACCTGTCGGGAAATATTTTTATGAGTATTATATAAATTTAATACATCACTTTTGATTATGAAGTGATTGATAGATTCAGAATATGTTTTAAGAATTTCAGTGGTATTCATAAATGCTGTGAGTTCCGCCTTTAGTTCCGAACAAGTGATTTTAGCCCCGAGGCCCAAGAGTTTGTCTGTCTGCTGTCAAATCATTGCTGATTTGTGGGTGGAACTGGAAATCAATGACAACCCCTGGGGAACTCTGGGTAACTGTTCACCTTCTTCTGTCAGAAGGACGCATGTTAGAGCCGATCCCCTTCCGCCTATTGTCTCTGCTTCGAGAGGCCGGCGGGGGCTCTTTGTGCAAAGATCAGGTGAGCCTGGATCAGTGCGGGTGCCGTGCTGAGCCAGTCACAGGTGTGCAGGTGCGGCAGAGAGGAGCTCCCCGGGCCGCTCTGTCACTCCGCTCATAGAGTAATGAGGAGCCAGGCTCACGCACACATCGCGCCTCTTTGACATTTGTTCCTTGGGAATTATTCACACTTTATCTGTGGATTCGGGAGCGCTTTTATCAGGACAGTTGGATTGTGCAGCGGGGAGAGAAAATGGTAATTGAGTATTTTATCAGACACTTTTGTAAAAAAGCCGTAAATGAAGATTAAAGCGCTTGTTGGCAGTGAAGGAACAAATTAGAATGATTTATTATTGGTGACATCAATATGTCAGCGCTCACAACCTGCAGAAAAAGAGAGAGAGAGAGAGGGAGGGAGCGCGAGGGAAGGAGGGAGGGAGGGAGAAATAGAGAGAGAGAGAGAGGCAGAGAGCAGTAGAGGAAAGGAGGCAGAGAGGGAGGAAGGGAGAGGGGAGAGGGGAGAGGGTGCAGAGTACCTGCTCATCCTGTGGAAAGTAAATAACGTACTCTAATTATTTGCACCCGAAGCTGTTACGGGAGTGAGCTGGAGACATTAGGGGAGCACAGCTGTTGCAGCACACTGGTGTGTGTAAATTAAGTGGGATAAAAGAACCATGTGACAGGAAGCTATGAATCCTCCTCCACTGACAGGGACTGATGAAGATGCAGGCAGACCGCTACCCTCCTCATCCTCCTCCTCGGCCTGGGCGGACTAAGCGCTTCCTGATGGCGATAAATGCCAGGGTCCCCTCAGTGACTTTGAAAGTCCATCGATCAGCCAGTCAGATGTGTTTGATTAGCCACGCTCCTTTTTGGTACACGCCCCACAGAGCTCTGAACAGCACGTCAGAGAAAAACAGTTCTCTGAAATACAAAATGATAATGACATCAAAATGGTTGTGTATATGAATCAATATCATAGGTAAAATGAACTATTATTGTCTAAAAATATTGATAAAAAATAAAAAGGATGTTTAGACTATCTTGATGATATGTCCATTTCTGGATCAAATGTAATTTTATTAGTTTAGCGTGTTCGGTTAGTGGGACTCAAAACTCAGTTGTTCTCTGGCTAGTTTTACTTACTGTTTAAGGTTTAATCTGAGCATGACATCCAGCTCTTGAATGGCAGTTGTACTTATTATATAACTAATTATATAACATGCTCCTCATGTCTTTGGCTATTTTTTTCTTGGATTTCATTTTGTAGTGATTTTGTCATTATTCATGACCTGGCCTTGGATTTGGTGGCAGTGATTCAGCCTGGTTAGACAGAGTGTTCCTCTCTCTCGTGGTCCTGTGGGAAGGGGAAAAGAACTGGCCTGAGGTCTGCCCCCTCCAGCTCTGGAGAGTGAACACTGGTCCTGGTGGCCGCTGTCACTGTGGGTGAAAGGGTTGTATTTGGCTTGGGCTTGGTGCCGGGGTGGGCGTGGGTGGGGGGGGGTCATTTGAGTTGGCTTGCGATCATACTTGTGGGTAGGAGGGGGTGACCCAGACTGAGCCAGTGGGTTTGCTGATAGCTCTCAGGGGGTATTGCTACTTCCTATTCCTTGCGCCCTATCTGCAAAGCACCAGCTTTTACACAAGACCTCATTTCCTCCTCCCCCAACCATGAGGAGACAAGTGTTTGACTTGGCCTTGACTCGGCTCTGCTCCTTCAAAAAGCCCTGTTCTTATAGCATGGATCCTCCTACAACCTTCTCCTGTACTCCTGCTACTCCTATAGTTTGCCCTTTATAGTCATATACACCTCCTGTAGCCCGGCTCCTATTGTCCGGCCTCTGGCTTGTTAGCATTCCCCTGAATGGAGACCTCCTTGTTAATGAATCATCACAGCCAGGGCTGGCAGTGAATGTGGGGTCTTTAAAACCAGAGCTGCTCCTAAGAGGAAGATCCAGCAATGAGAACTTGTGAGAGGTTGCAACTCTGAAGCATGTGTAGTATTAAAGGCTTATGAAGAAGCAGTGAAGTTTCATTGTGTTGTTCAGTGTGAAACAGGCATTTGGTTCTGGTCCTGCTGGCCCTCTCCCAGCAGTAATGGCTCTCGCTGTAATGAGGAGTGTGTAGAGCAGCCCTACAGAAACACCTTATTTGCTTTCGTAGAAGCTGAGTAAAGCCAGACTGATCCCAGGCCACCTGGGTGACTTATATCTCTGTGTGATTCACGGTCTGCGTGCCTGTTGCCCTGACTTTCAGCTCAGTCTGCTGCCTCGGGTACACTGTGCAGCGCTCAGCTGTGCAGCTCTTACCGAGACGCAGCGCAGGTCACGCTGTGTCACTGCGCTGCGTTTAATTGCGCGATGCTCGCGAAAACACAGCATCTCACTGTAATGCTGTGTTGTGTTCGGCTGTGTGCCAGTCACAGAAACACAGCACAGGTCACACTGTGTCAGTGTGCTGCGTTTAACTGTGTGAGCAAAGGCCATAACAGAGTGACTGATGTGGGGAAGCTCACAACCTCCTGAGAAATGCATGCTGGGTAACCTGTGTTTATGTGGCACTGATGGGTGCTGAATGATACCTCACAGTGTCAGGCTATTCTGCGGTCAGACAGAAGCTGACAGACCGTGCAACTCAATAGTGCTTTATACATCCAGAATGTATGCACACGTGTGTGTAAATGCCTCTCAAAGCTTTCATTTCTACATACCCCCCATCCCCCCTGCCCCCCCATGGCCTTAGAGACCCGGCTTTGAAGGACGAGCGTGTCAGAGCAGAAATATGCCCACTGCGTTGGTGCGTAAGAGAAGGCGGAAGTGCAGGTATTTAAATGGGCCAGCGGTATGGGGCAGGGGGAGGGGAAGGTCAGGGTTAGTGTGTATGCAAGGTCAGGTTTAAAACACACGGGTCTGAGGTCCCTATAAATCTGACTGCATACGGCAGGCCTCTCTGTGTCTGATTTAACACCTGCGCCCAGACCTTCTCTGTCACACCGCCTATTTTATTACCGACGTTCACACTCTCCTCACCCATATAGATAGAGTTCACCTTTGAAAAACCTGCAGTAACTCTCTCTCTCTCTCTTTTGCTCCGTCTCACGGTCTCCGGAAACATCCATCTCTCTCTCTTTCGCTCCCCAGTCTCCTCTCTCTCTCTTTCTTTTTCACTCATCTCCCTCAGTCTCCCTTATCTGCATTTCAGGTAGTGATAATTGCCTTTTTTTACACTCGAGCCCCATGCCTTTTTAAGAGAAGAAAAGGGATTTAAGAGGAGAGGGCTGATCTCTTGCTCTCTCTCTCTGTCTTTCTTTCTCTGCTGTTTCCTTTAAAGTGGCTGTGTCCTTTCAGTGTGATAGTACTTTTATGTTGTTTTCTGCTCTGTGTGCACTATGGCACAGTTTCAGAGAAGGGGAGGTGACTGCACCTCCACAGAGTCGAGTTTTTCTGAGGGGTAACCGTAGTTCCATGTTTTGAAAAAACGTCTGAGTGCAGTGAATAAAAGCAGACAGTGCGCCTCTCTCAGTGGGTATTTTCTACGTGTCTCATAAAGCACTTTAATTAAAAAGCCTCCCTCTTCTTCGGGAACATGTCAGTGGTCTGGACAAACGCTGACGGGCGGGAGACATCGCACCTCCCTGGAAACCAGCATGGAAACCAGCGAGCGTGAAACTAATAACCTGCTCGAACCCTGGACCCAAACCCAGGCGTCTACACAGATCCGGCCCTGCCAAGCCAGTCTCCTGTTGTGCTGTTAAATATGTACTTCATTAATTTAAAGCTAATTTAGAGGGACACGGTTGCGTGGCTGGTAATTTCACCTCAAAATAATAATTAAAAAAAAAAAAGAATAAAATCTTGATGTCGCTGGGCAAGCTTGCCTGCCTCATGACAGAATCTGAGAGGTGTGCCAACTCACTGAAGAGTGAATCCCCCCCACAAAGAAAAAGAAAGACCCCCCCACTCTCCAGCTCAAAATAATCACCCAGCCCCTTAAAAATAAAATAGCACCCACCTCCCATCCCCACCTTTCAACAAATGAATGGACCCCCCAGAAAAACTTTTGTTATCAAAAAAACATGAAGTTAAAGAGATGACATTTCTTAAGGTATGATCACAGAAGGTGTGAATATTTTAGCGTCCTGTCGTTCGTTATCTTGCCACGGAAATCAGAAGAGTGTGATTAAAGATGATGAATAATGGAGAGAGTCCGGAGGTAGTGCTGCAGGTCTTTT
This sequence comes from Albula glossodonta, assembly GCA_019788955.1. NCBI lineage: Eukaryota > Metazoa > Chordata > Actinopteri > Albuliformes > Albulidae > Albula > Albula glossodonta. The sequence goes on along the minus strand of JAFBMS010000060.1, from coordinate 1,089,861 downwards.
GTCACCTGTAATGGAGTCTTCCTGTTCCCTGTCCCGGCCTGGAGGGTATGGGGGGTGGGGGGGGGGACCATTTGGGACAGTAGCCTCCTCCCATTTTAAATGTATGCAGATTAATGATCATGTGACTCATGTCTGATTAAGGAGAAAAAGCTCAGAAAGAAACTTGGGACTAAATGAAAATCATTTAATAAAAACATCCCGAGTTGAGCAGGGAGGTGAGGTGAGGATCGGCCTCACACCGTCTCAACGACAGTCAGGCCCTCTCCTGGCAACTGTCTGACTGTTTTGTCCTGTGAATCTCGTCACATGGAGAAGTAATCAGCGGTATTTTTGGAAGGTTTTTCCCCTTTTTCGCTGGACAGAGCAGTGTTTCCTGTTACAGGGTTTTTGTGAATTTCTTGATATGCGGACATGAGGGGAAGGGAAGGCGGCGGCCCTGAGACATCGCCCAGCGGCCACTCGAGCCTCGCAATTCCCAGAGCCCCATCGGCCGTGAGTGCCTCATCATTCCTGCCTTTTTTTTTTAAAAAAAAAAAAAACCTTTACACCAAAGTTTCTGTCACCTCTCTCACAGGCACGGCGGCACGAACAATGGCGAACTCGCGTCGGAACAAAAGAATCATCAACTGCGCATCACTCCACGCAAGCCTTCAGCTCCCAATTTTTAAAAACAAAAAAAATGCTTTTGTGTCGGCTCAGCCGTTAATCACAGCTTTCAGAAACTCTTTCAGCATGGAAGAGGAAAATACACACTGACCACCCCGTCAGTCACAGCCAAAGAGACGGCTGTCAGGCAGCCGCACTGCCTGTCGGAGGTTTTAATTATAACATAATGCAGCCGTGAGCGTGTGCCGGAGTTGAGTGGCAGCTGCTGGCTCCGCCCTCCCAGGGACCACAGAGAGAGAGAGTGTGGGTTTATTCGCTAAATGGCACCTCAACCGTCCCGCCATTGTTCTCCCGAACACAGAATTAGAACAACGCTGCAAAATAAACGCCACAGCCCACTGACAGCTCCTGTGACTTCCCGCCTTCCTTGTCAAGTGTCTTTCATGTCAGAGGATGTTTTATTTAGTTTTATTATCGTTGCGCTTCTTTTCTCCACAATAGTCTCCAAATGAGTGCTATTATTTTTTTCTAATTTCGACACATAATTGGATGGTGTCCCTATAAACCTTGTTGTTAGGCAACAGGATTGTCACAACTGTGAAAAAGTTATGATATTAATTTCCTATGGAACATGGTAGCGCTGTCAGTCTGCCAGCCTGCTGTAGATTATTTTAGGGCTTTAAAGTTCTGCAGTCAGAGTTATAATAGAGGGGCTGACCTTACATATTGACTGCGTATGCGTGTGTGTGTATGTGTGTGTAAGGGATGGGAAGTGGCTTTGGGAGGGTCAAGGGGAGTATACGTGTGAGAGTGAGTGGGTGAGTGTGAGTGAGGATATGAGTGAATGAGTGAGGGTATCGTTGGAAAATTGGAAGGGTGTTTTTGTGAAAGTGAGGGCATTGGCACACAAAGGTATGTGTGTGTATGGGATAGAGACACCGAGAGACATGTTCTTGAGGGTTGACAGGAATTTAGCGGAAAGCCTGAAGATTGAAGGGGCCTTATCACGGTAGTAGGATCACAGTAGTAGGCCATATCACAGTCGTAGGATCACAGTAGTAGGCCATATCACAGTAGTTGGATCACAGTAGTAGGCCATATCATAGTCGTAGGATCACAGTAGTAGGCCATATCACAGTAGTTGGATCACAGTAGTAGGCCATATCACAGTAGTTGGATCACAGTAGTAGGCCATATCACAGTCGTAGGATCACAGTAGTAGGCCATATCACTGTCGTAGGATCACAGTAGTAGGCCATATCACAGTAGTTGGATCACAGTAGTAGGCCATATCACAGTAGTTGGATCACAGTAGTAGGCCATATCACAGTCGTAGGATCACAGTAGTAGGCCATATCACAGTCGTAGGATCACAGTAGTAGGCCATATCACAGTAGTTGGATCACAGTAGTAGGCCATATCACAGTAGTTGGATCACAGTAGTAGGCCATATCACAGTCGTAGGATCACAGTAGTAGGCCATATCACAGTCGTAGGATCACAGTAGTAGGCCATATCACAGTAGTTGGATCACAGTAGTAGGCCATATCACAGTCGTAGGATCACAGTAGTAGGCCATATCACAGTAGTTGGATCACAGTAGTAGGCCATATCACAGTAGTTGGATCACAGTAGTAGGCCATATCACAGTCGTAGGATCACAGTAGTAGGCCATATCACAGTAGAAGGATCACAGAGGCACTTTCCACCAAGAACAGTAATGCATACGTTGATTATCGGTGCTTCTCTGCCAGACAGAAGGGCGAGTTAATAGCCAGGGCAGTGGACTCAAAGTTGGTTGTATGTTTCAGTCTCATGTGTAACCCTGCAGGTGAGCACTGGATTAGAGAACCAGTGAGGATCTATCCACTGAGAAGAATCAGTGCTGTGTTCAGCATTACAACCCAGAACTCAGGGAGAGCTAGACCCAGATATACCCTGGAAAAGGGTTTCTAGAGATCATTACATTTTGGTACCAGCCACAACAACGCGGCACTGAAAACACTTTGTCTCATAGAGGTACTGGCGAGGTCTCAGTATTAAAAGTTTTAGTCATAAACATCCCACTGTTTTTCAACATGCTTTTATTTATTAGGAAACAATAAAATTCAAATACAAATTGGCACGGTTGCCGAATGCACTTTAATAGAATGCACTGATGAATGAAACTAAGCACGCTCACACACACACATGCACATTTACATATATACATACAGCGTACAGACACAAGCAGGCGGTCATGCACATTTACACACAATGTAACAAGTTACTTAATTAACAACAAGCTGTGTGTGATTTCTGCAATGCCCAAAATTGTGCAGTGTTCAACAGCGCCAAACCAAGATGTTGGTTAACAATGAATTGACTGTCTTTTCTGTTTTTTTTTCTTGTGTTCCATGTATGGATGCAACTTTCTTTCTTGGGATCAAACTCTGGATACCCTAGGTAAGTCATGTGATGCATGTCTGAGTCATGTGACTCCTCTCAGGGTGGGTTGGGGTGGTGGGAAGATGGATAGTGACTCAAATTCCCAGCATGGTACTGAACTTGCGTTCTCTAATGCTCTCTGCTGGGTTGTAGGCCAATCTGTGGTCATGGGAACTCTTGTGTAGCTGCAGCCTTGTGAGAAGTGCAGTCACAGGCCAGCATAACCCACCTAGAAGTCCTGCTCAAGGCACCTAGCCAGAGGGAACTGGTTTTGTCTTTGGGGTCCAACTTTACATCTACATTCTTCCCAACACCAAACATCTACACCCTACCAAACACCAGAAATTCACTCTACCCCAACAACAGGTATCTACACTCTACCCAACACTGCATATCTACACCCTATCACAACACCGAACATATACTCTCTACCCATCACCAGAAATTCACACTGTGCCCCAACACTGGTACCTATGCTCTGCACAACACTTATCTGCACCCTATCACATCACCAAACATGTACCCTCTACCAAACAACCGCAATGTACACTCTATCCAGCACCAGACATGCACACTCTAACCATCTCTGGATATTTACACTCTGCCCCAACAATAGGTAGATACACTGAAGCTGCATTGTGTCCAATGACCTTCTGGATGCGGCAGAGTTATCAGTGATGTGCGTGCGTTTAGACGAGAGTTCTGCAGCGAGGCATGGGGCTGTGTGCACATCAGGCAGCCGAGAGCCAGGCCTGAGCGTCTGTCTCTGTTTATACAGGGATAGATTTTTACAGAGAGGCATGTTTTAATTAAAGTAAGTGGTTCGGACTGACAGAGGTGATTTATTCTGCTTCTTCCTCTTCATCTCAACACCACCGTGCGGGTCAGACACATGCGTCTGTCTGTCTGTCTACAAGCAGGCTAAATTAATTACACAAAATCAAATTAAATTGCTCTACCAAATCACTCTGTCTATCTTCAGATACCAGCGGCAGCTTCAATAAGCACTTTATTAAAAAGGAAAAAAAGACACACTGAACTGTGTGAGAGGATTGCCATTTGTGAGTTAGAAGGGTGGCTTAATAAATTAATTAATTCATACATTTTTTTCCCACATGAAGACAGACTTCGGACCTCCCAAGGTGTCCCCCCCCTCCCCCTTTTTGTCCCGCGAGAGGCTCAAGCAGAGGGGAGAGGTCAAAGGCCATAGGGTCAGTCACTCCTCTTTAGCGCTGGTCAGAGACACACAATCAGACAGACAGGGGCAGGCGGACTGACGGAGACACGTGTATTTATACACGTTCCTTTTGTCCCTTTGTATAATTTACTAGAAATAATGCCGTAGAAAACAGACTCAGAAAAGTACCAATGATGTAAACAAGAGTTATCAATACTGTGAAAACAACAGAAACTAAACAAACATGTGAACAGCTCATTTGCTACTTAATTGTTGAGCTTCTTCTTGAGCTGCTTCCTCTAATGAACGAGAAAAATTATTTTGAAACAACATGTTTAAGAATCAACTGGTCATATTTAATATATATATATATATACACACACACACACACACTATTATGTACAATTAATATTATAGAGAGGGTTGGGAACTAGTTGAAATCGGTTTTCTGAATTACTCCCATGTATGCAAGATGATTATCTGAGCATGCTCACTCAGTGTTACAGTTAATGTGTAGTTTGTGGGGTGCAGATTTTGGGGGTGCAGATGGCGGCCGTGTTGCAGGCTGACCTGTTTCTCAGGCGCTCAGTTGAGCTCTAATGCTTCGACATCTCCCCTGCCTTGCTCAGGGGACAATAGCTCGCTAAAACAATACCCTTTCTTTTCTTTAACAATACCTTGCTTAAAAACATCCTGTTTTTCCTCAATATGTTTTAAAACTTAATGACACATCCCGCCCAGTCTCCCTGTGGAGCGCAAGCAGAAATAAATGCAATTTGGAACATTTTTTTTAAAGATTAAAGCTTGGCACCAAGATAGGAAGAGTGTCTTGCTTTTAACCCCAGGTGTTTTTTCAGGATTTGCGTTAGCTGTGTTTCTCGGATTTCAGCACTGCGCAATATTTTAAAGCTTGCCCTGCTGTACACTGTCCACTGCACACTGCATTTCCCATATTAATATAGATGAAGGGACAGGTGTCTTTTCACCATGTGAGTGCTCTTCAAAGAAGTGGAAATATTAAAGTCTTCAGTCTCTGAGGAGTCCACAGTTCTTCTCTCAAACCGCATTTCTGTGGACAGCTAAAGCGCAGGGGTGATAGGCTGGAATCTTTAGGGTCACTTTGTGATTTAATTAAACCATGTGTTCATCACTTCCTGTTGTTAAAGCAATCTGACCTGGCGTGTGCGTGTGGGAATCTGAGTGTGTGTATGAGTGTGTGCTGTGCACCTGTCTGCGTAGGGATCACTGGGGCGGACATTTGGCCGCGCCCCACCACCCCCCTGTGTCATTCACAGCCACTACTCCGTTATGTGTGATGGAGAGAGAGAGAGAGAGAGAGAGAGAAAGAGAGACAAAGGTGAAGTGGTTGAGGAAGGGAGAGGGAGAATAAAAATGGAGCTGAACAGGTGAGAAAGCACTTGCACTCCAATAAGTACCTTTGAACCTACACTCCATTCTCCTCCCCGTCACACCCTCAGATCAGCTCTATCACTACATTTGCTTTTCATAATTTCATGAGGTATCTTTCATAAGGTGTCCATTGCTATCCATGCATCCAGCTTGTATCAAGTGGGTGCTTAGTGTCTGTCAGATGGGTGTGTGTGTGCGTGTGTCTGTCTCTGGGCCTGCTGTGTGTATAGGTGATTAGGGGCTAGGTCACTACAGTACTGACAGGTCTGTGGAGAGTCGGACTGCTATATGTGATGGATAGAGACGTTAAGCCATGGAAACTGTAATTGTTTTTAACCTTTTTCTCCTCCCCGAAAAACTCCTGTCCTGGAGACCTGCCATCTCTGAGAGAGTGAGGGAGAGAGAGAGAGAAAGAGAGAGGGAGAGAGGGAGGGTGAGAGAGGGAGAGAGAGTGCAATGCCCTTATTGAAAACTCCTGAACAAATACAGAGTAATTGGTTTGGGCCAGCGGGGTAATTGGCTTGTTCAAAGAAAAGAAAAAAAAAACAAGGAAGGGGAAGAAGAAGAAGAAGAAGGGGGAAAATGTTGATATCGCACCTTCTGAAAAAACATGATGACATCTGCAGTCTGGAGGTGAGAAAATAGGGAAGGAAAAGTCCGAACACTGCACCTATGGTAAACACACTGATTATGAACCGCTGTCATTAGCATGTATCCCTCTCTGCTTAAATATTCACAAAGAGGTGGGAAAGATGTTTAAGCTGAAGCGTCACTTTTACAGCGGCGGAGAGGAGAAGAAAAAGACTGAATTATATCCAGCTGAATAAGGACTTCTGCCCTCATAGGAGGTCACTACTCCCTGGGTGAGGGAGGGGGGTGTGGGGGTGGGGGGGTGGTGCTGTGAAATAATTACTTAACAGTGTGTAAACAATGAGAAAAAGGGGGGAGAGAGAGAGGGAGGTGGCGGGAAGGGAGGGGAGGAGAGAGCGAGGGGGAGGGAGGGATGGAGAGAGAGGGTGAGAGAGAGCGAGAGAGGGAGTGAGAAAAGGAGGGGAGGGAGGGGTGAGCACAGAAGGGAGAAACAGAAAAGAAGGGGTTTTTTTGTACTTGTTTTTTCTTTTCTTTCTGTGAATCCTCAGGGAGCGACAGAAGAGAGATTTGATTAAATGGATGCCCAGGGGTCGCGACCCCATCTAAACACACTGCAGCTCTCAGCATTAATCAAATAATGCTCAAAAAATGTTGACCTTGTCTGTGGCGGTACCGGAGTTTATTCAGGGGGAGAGACCTGTTGAGCACTCCTTCTCGTTCTCCACTTACTGGGCTCAGCTTTTTTAGCTGTTTGATTGCGCACGGAGATTAAAATGGGACCAAAGACCTGCAACTTTAAGCTTTACTTCATGTACTCTCTGAAACACTTCCACCAGAACCCTCCGCTACACAGCTCAGTAGTGTGGACACAGTGGTCTCCTTGGTATTCTTGAATTAATCTGGGAATGATGTGATAGACTAGGTTGTGTTATTTCTTCAGTACATTTGAGCTTCGTGAAATGTGTGTGTGTGTGCGCCAGTGCTTGTCATAAACTTTTTCCTCAGCATCTTCACTGTTAGCACCACTGATTGAAATCTTCACAGTAATCACCTCTGTCTGTTTCGCTCATTCTAAACCTACAGGAACACCCTAACATGTGGAGCGAGCCAGTCTCATCGATAGCCCTTTAAGGTTTCCGGACCTTTCTTCCAGTGAGACACAAACATGTAATTGGAGGCTGAGAGGGGCGCGGGGTGGAATATGAATGGGTGAAGGAGTCGTCTTGTTCTCCTCTCCCCCAAAACAGATCTGCTCCCTGAGAAGGGCCCAGAAACCCGCTCATGAATGGCTATGGTTAGCATTGATGCTGGGGAAATTTGTCATGGCTGTTGACGAGCAAACAAGAGGATTACAGCTCAGTTACTGCTGGAACGCTATAGCCCTGAGAATACCCCAAAACCTCCCGTACCACAGATAGTTAGCCAGGTCCCGGGCTGCTCCGAGTTCTCGGGTGGAACGGGCAGGGCACTGTGTGGGGTGTAAACAGGGTCTCTCAAACACACCCGCAATTCAGCTCTGCAATTGCACCTTCCCCATTTCACATCACAATCAGACATACAAATGGCAAAATCCAGGAAGTGTATCTCAACGGATGGCTGAACGGCATCTACTGTCGATGCCGCTGTAAAACCCTCAGGGCGTTTTTAAGAGGGGGCTTGTGGTTTTATCTCCCGGTCTGGAAAGGAACACAGTGCATTGGTTTGTTTGCTTTAAGAGTGTGTGTTGGGGGGTTGGAGGGGGGGGGGAGGTGGAAATTGGTAGATGGTAACATCTTATAAGGAGCAGAAGGAAAGAATAAACAGCCCGCACAAGCGAAGTCCAGTCTTTCATTCGGTTCTCACAATAGGCTCAGAGCAGAGCCCTCTGGGCCTCCGGCCTGAGCATAAAGCCGACCCCAAGAAAGCAGGACGTTTGTAATGTTTCCAGAGGATTACTCTAAGTGCACTTCATTCAAATCTAAGATTTATCTTTAATTATTACAAGACTGGCTGCGCCCATACCAAGCCCTCCACAAGCGAACCTTTTCAGAGTCTGCCTCAGTGGCCTTTTTAAAAATAAGAGTGGACAATTTAAGGCTTAATACGTTTTTTTTTTCCAGCAAAGTTTGCACAATATTTGTATTTGAGCAAAGGGACAAAGCCCTCACAGGACTTGCTGAGGGTGGAAGAGGGCTGTACACTGTCCTCTCTGTTCCCCTCATTATGCCGGAGACGAGTGTTTCCAGTGTATGTGAATGACAATAACGGCATGGCTTTGCTGGGAATGAGCGAGAGGCTGTAGGAATAATTATTCCGGAAAAAAAATTACTGTTCCAGGACTCTACCGCTCACTAAACAGTTAATGCCTCCTGAGAGAAAGAAGTTCACAGCAATCGCTGGAACAACAAGGTTATTCTTCAGGCCGTTATTATGACATCTGTGTGCTAGTTAAACAGCTTGCGAATATGCTGATAAAACCAGGAGCTAATTTATGGTGCCATAAAGCCAACTTCACCTTCAGTTATTATCTGAAAATATTTATTACGGACAGTTAAAAAGTCTGAAATTAAATGCTTTATGGCCGTTTATTCGAAAACGTTAAGTAAGCAGAGCCCGGCGCTTATTACGGGCCTGGTGTTTGTTAAAAACAAACTGAAATAATAGAGATAAGAGTGTGGCTCTGGAGAGGGGAAATTTCGCCTTCTTGGGTAAACACGCTGGCCGAATCAATCCGCTAATCTGTCCCTGTTCCCCTGATTGAGTCTGGCGCAGGAAATCCAGACTGTTTTTTTCCTTCTCTCTTTCTCTCTCTCTTTTCACCCTCTGTGTTTCTGGTCCTTAGATTATGAATGCAGCCGTAGCTCGGCTCTGGAACACCGGGACGCTCTGCCCTTATTTCTGTTCTCTTCCCCCCTTTCCTGCGCGTGCCGGAAACGGGAAAACCAGGCCAGGCCGGCTGGAGGCCCAGCTTTAACACTACAGTGGACACACAGACGAGCTGGATCCAGTACACACGATTCTGGGTCAGAACATCATGTGTTTCCCTTCTGCCCACAGCCGGGCATACAGGGTCTTCGCTTCCTCCTTTTCAACTTAAACATTAATGACTTAAACATATATTTACTCTCAATATATTTATTAATGGAGGATCTTAAAGTCATATTGATTAAAGTATCAGTCTTTGACAATTAGGGCCATGCAATTTGAGTGACATGATTTGTGATTGGAACAAATTAAATACCTCAACCAATCACGTGCTGTCTTTTTGCACCAGTAAAACAGTTTTCCCGATACTAAATCAGGTCCTTAGTTGTGTTCTGTGTTGTGGTGGCTGCCCCCTGTTGTCGCTTAGGTGCTGAGTCCTGGTTTGGTTTTGTACCTGATCATTGAGGTTGAGAAACAGCGGACTAATGCTAGTGTTCAGTAGCACTTTTTTTTTAAAAGCTTCCCTTCCCTGTCTCCCCCTACAGGAGGTTGGAGGGTGTTCAGCTCTTCTGTGCTCAGGCAGCTCCTAAACACAGCATGAGAGCGGGAGGTGTGCAGGAGGGAGGAGATTATGTAAATAAGACAGAGATTCGGATCCCTCTCCCCCAGGATATTCCAGTGATAGTATTTACTTATCATACCATCCTGATAACTGGCCAGATAATCCCCACACAGTATATCACTCTATTCATTTCTACTCTAATCATGTTCCCACCAGTATATATTTCCCTTTGTTTGGGTAACGAGCTGTAAAATTTAATAAAATTTCAGAATTCAGTCTACATGTTTACAGTCCCTCTAGTTTCTGGGGACAGGATCCATAAATTAAACGTGTGGCCCGTTCTCTCTCTACTTCTCTTTTTTCCTGTTTGGATATCCATGTCACTTCTGTATTTGGACGGATGGGAGAGTGACTTCTGGATAAGGAGCATTTTAAATGTCTCTGTTTTTAACTCGAATCAATTCAAAATGCCATCTTCGCATGTCATCAGAAAGCGATATATTACACACCGCAGATAAACATGTCAGACGGTAGATTCGTATTAGATTTATTAGATAGCTGAATTTGTGAATATTTATGCAACACAGGCAGAAGAGAGATCTCAAAATACTGGTCCCTTAGCATCTGGAAGAAGTAATGTAGCAGCAATTGGCACAGCAGGGATATAGAAACTTTACTATTGGTCAGATTCTTTGAGGACAGTTCCTGCAAATGTGACATATTTACATACTCTTGCTGTTCAAACTGGAGGAATACTGTGTCTCATTGTTTACTTTTGAAACAGTGGCTTGAATCGCTGTTTTACCATAAGACATAGCTTCACATCTTACTAATCACTGTCGTGTGTCGGTGGGACTGTAATCTGTAGTAGCTATTGATAAGCTTCTTTGGCAGGGCCTCCTGGTGGCTCACACAGTAAAGCACCTCTTCAAACTGCAGCTGTGAAACATGGGAATGGGAGTTTGAATCCGAATACTGGCTATGGCTGGAGATTGGCTTTGGCAAGGGCCCAATTGGCTCACCATTCCTGGGTAAAGATAGCAGGCAAGGTGGTTAAACTTAAGGCTCATGACTCTCTAGTGGCCACTACTGGTTAGTCAGGCTCCTGCAGATGAACTGAATATGCTGACTTCGTGTTCCACTGAAGGCATAGTACAGTATGTAACTGGGGACACTGTTATTATTTATCCTATTAGTATTTCTCAGGCTGATGCATTACAGCCTGACCCTACTTGCATTCTTTAGTTTTAGTGCATACCCCTTTGTTTAGCTATGATAATATTTTGATTTTTTAGCAATGGAAAGTGTGTCAGCATTTCAGTTGAAAGGTTGCCTTTTTGCAACAGAGTTTAAAATCCAAAAGCGTAATTAAATGCTACTTCCTGGTTTTCAGAACTCTGAATTCCATGCTTTCAAGGTTCTATTGTGATTTTTATCCTTGTTTTTTTTTATTTATTTTTTTTTTTATTTTGCATTTCACACAATATGGAATACACAGTAATTGACATAGGCCCACTCCAGCCTAGCAGCTGAAATATGTGCTACCGGCCACTGCTCCTCTCTACTTTAACTCAGCAGCTGAGCTTCCACAGTCACTGTGCTGGAGGACCTACCAAGCTGCCGCGTATAGACCGCGGGTGTCTGATCCACCAGCAGAGGCACTGTTGTGTGATGAGGTGGGGACTATCACTGCTATTGCTGAAAGCCTTCATCCATGGGTGAATTACAGCTACAGCTACTGCTAGCATAGTAAGGACTCAGTTCTGTATTTTGGGATGTATCATTTACATATTTTTTATATTTTTGCATTATAAAAGTATTGGACTAGAGCATTTTCTCTTTGGGAAGCTTTTTTATTACTATTTTTTATTGTGTTTGGGTAACCGAACAAAGGGTATTGTTTTTTCAACCAGCCGCAATTAAGTTTATCGTGTTTAGATGCATGTATTCCAGTAAGTCATATAATTTGTCTTGTATTATGACATAATTTGGTCGACACTAATTTCCTGTGTTTTGAAGGTATTGTGCTGATGCTTGCTTTGTGTAGTGGGTGGTAGTGTTGAGGCTGCTTTGTGTTAGTAGGTGTTTGTGCTGAGGCTAATTTGTGTCAGTAATGCTGTTTTGTGTTAGAAGTGTATTTGTATGCTAAGATGGTAGTATTTGAGGATTTTGTGACAGTACGAGGTAGTGCTGGGGTCACTGATGTTTAGATGCTCCCCTTAATTTAACAGAAACTGCTTAATTGCATTGTTTTTAGTGTTCGTTTAGTGCGTTTGCATAAATGTAACACTTACCAGGCAGCTGGATAGACAGCCACCGCTGCATGTTTGTGTCCATGTATCAGGATTTACTCTGTTTCCGAGTTGTGTTGGGGGGGGGGGGGGGGAGCAGGGTTCAGGGCCAGAGCAGGTGCATATTTTGAATTCAGAGCTGGAGCAGTGGCAGATTTTGGGTTCAGCAGGGGAACAGGGGGCAGATTTTGGGTTCAGTGGGGGAACAGGGGACAGATTTTGGGTTCAGCGGGGGAACAGGGGGCAGATTTTGGGTTCAGCGGGGGAACAGGGGGCAGATTTTGGGTTCAGGGATCTGAAACTGTCTCTCACAGAGGGTTGAGCGTGTGGATACTGAGACAGATTCCAGGTTGAGTATTATTCATGTCTGCTGTCTGTTTGCTTATGCAGTCCCACTGAGTGTTTCATTCCAGTTGAGTAGCCTTTGGGGGGGGGGGGGGGGGCTGGTGTGGGGTAGGGGGTGTGTGACTTTGTTTCAGTTCCCAGGCCCATAAACTAGCTGAGGAGTAGGGGGGCACAGTCAGGGAGCAGTGCGTTTCGGGGTGGGCGTGGACTCTGAAACTCTGTGATCTTGAAAAGACCCTTGTCTCCCTCTCCAGCTGTTCTGGCTCGGCTAATTGCATACCTATAATTAATCTCTGCGTCGCGCGATGCTGATGTCCACACGCTGATTCAAAATGGCACTCCCTCTCCTTCTCTCACCCCCTCTCTCTTCCCCTCGCTCCGCCGCCACGTTCTTCCCTTCCCCGTCTCTCTTCCACTCTGATTTCATGCTCCAGCTGTTGTGCTTTCTAACTCCTCCCCCCTCCGGCAAAGTTTTTTTTTTTAAAACAATAATACTTTTATTTTATTTATTTATTTAGTCTTTCATCATCCGAGGCACTGTGAACATCTCTGTAATGCAGAAAATGTACACAAACAAAAAGGGTTGAAGTGCTCTCTCTTTCTGCCCATCTTCCCTTTTTTTCTCTCTCCTTCTCCGTCTCTTGCTCAGACCCTATTTGCCGTTGTCTTTCTCCCTCTTCAGTCTTTTGATGTGTGCATTAGCATACGTGATTGAACATGTCCACATCAATGTGCTGGATTCCAGTCTTGTGTAATGGTACACAGTTGTGTCCAAGTCCAGTAAGTGCGTATTTTGGGCTCTTCATGTCTGAGAGTGTTTGCAGTTATTAATAATATCCCACTCCACTGTGTGTTACTTGGTGACCTGCAGCTTTTTCGCAGATACTCGGTTAAGTCACTGACATATTGCTTCTGATCTCAGATCAGATAAACCCTTTGGTTTCAGAATAAAACGGTTATCTTCGCTTCAGATGGTGCTCTGGGCTCAGATTTGGGTTCTTCAGAGAGTGCGGGATGGATCTGTGACTCACGAGAGCTCAGCAAGGTTTTGAAATTAACCGTAGATCTGCATATAAAACGCAGCCTCTCCCCAGCCCTGTGTATGAAATTCACTCACGAATTCATAAGCCTCACCCATCTGGTCCGCCGCATTGCTGTTGCGCTCACTGGAGCCATTCAGAACATTTCATAAACTTCCTAAGGAGAACAAAGCGTGTTGTATTGCTTAGCATGGGTGTGAGTGTGTGGTTTACCCGTGCAGAATGCTGTGGCTCTTGGGTCAGTATCTGGGGAAAGCAAATCAAGAGGCCAAGGAGAAGAACATCAAACAAAGACCAGTAAAGGAGGTTTGACATGGACCTCCACCTCACAGAAGCCAAATGAGTAAAGTTTAACAAGTAAACCAATGAATGACCTCCATTAGGGAGTCCTAGCAAGCCAGCTGTGACCCAAATCCTCCCATCCCCTGGACACAGTCGCACACACACACACCTTGCTGTAGTAAGTTGTAAGCCAGCTAGCGCCATGTCCTCTGTCATGGAGCATAATGTAAAAAATCTGCTTTTGGCCTCTCCTTACACTCTGTTACGATTAAAGAAATCTATCTCTGTCTGTCCCCCACACTATTTTCCATTATTATGGTAATGTCTCTGTTACTCCCAGCTCCCACACTGCGTTCCTCCGTTATGGTAATGCTGCGTATTTGTCTGTCCTGTTTATAGTGTGCGTCCGCGATTGTTAACTTGTTTCCCAAACTAGAGTTCATTTGCACCAGTTATGTTTATATTATCTGTGCCTGGTGCACAATGCAGCATGGAGTTGTAGGGGTGAGCTGAAGGGCTGTTCCAGAACAGTGGGATGTACTTGTTTTGTGCTGGGGTAGACCATGGGAAATAAAACTTCCCCAAACAAAACCAGGAGAGGTGGAAGCATGGTGAAGACAGAGGTATAGTAGAGGACATGTCCATTGCAAATGAGAGCTATGTCACAGCAAACAAAAAAAATCCCCTCCTTTTGTTGGGGATGCATGGCTGTTGAATGCAAATCTTTGTTTGAGTGTGTGTGTTTCATCAACCCTTCTGGCACTTGAGACTTTTACCCCCCACCTATAGAACTTTAACACCCTCGTCCCGAAAGAAATACACTTTGTGTTGTAAGTTGCTCTGGATAAGAGCGTCTGCTAAATGCCTAAAATGTATAATGTAATGATGGGGGGAAACATACAGAATGATACCACTACACTCTTGGCCCAGGTGACAGTAGGGGTCACCATCTGTCATATTCTGTCATGGGACAGGTGGAGCTGTGTGTCTAAATCACAACTGGATCCTAACCTGACTTGTGAGGATAGAGGTGGTGGGTAGGCCCTGAGAAGCCCCCCTCTTTCTTAGCAGCCCTCTCCAGCCATGTGGCTCTCCTCCCCTGCAGTGAGCCAAGGCTGACCTGGGGCTGGCCTTTTCATTACTGGCATTCCAACACCGTATTTGTTTAAAAAGGAATCAATTAAATTCAAATCTCTCTGAAAGCAGGCTTTGCTAGAAAAACAGAGGGCAATCAATGTTTAGATTGTGCAACCACTGCATCTTTCTCTCTCTCTCTCTCTCTTTTCAACGAAAACACACAGTCTTAATTGCTTTATGCAAAAACACAACACTGTCCAGCACAATCCCTCTCCTACGCGCTATTTTCTTTTCATATATCGATTGTTTTTTCTTGATGCTGTCCTTGTCTTGAAGAAGTCCCCCCCCACCTCTCCTCTGTTTTTAAAGTTAATCCAATTGTATTTTTGGACAGAAATGATTTTATAATAAGAAAGGAATCTTCTTTGCAGAGATGCAGAGAACAGGACCAAAGTGAGAACCATCTCTCCACCTGGGCATTTTCATAGAGAACGGGCCGAGCATCTTCATCTTTCATCGGCAGTGGTCACGTTAACCCTTTCACTCAACGCTTATGCATCATGGGAACATTTGGTCTGTAAAAATGGTCGTATAAAACACAAACAAAGCTCCATTAAGGAGGTACACACAGCAGGCATTGCTGTTGTTATTCTTGATGTTGTTTTTATAGTTCTTATATGGTGTCATGGTTCTGAATTCTGTGCATGAAACTGACACAGGGACCCTGTGTTGAAGACTGTGTCTGAGTGACAGAGGGATCTTGCACTGTGTGTGTGTGTTTGTGTGAGACGTTGGTTCACTATGCTGCCTGTGTGTGACACACACCTACTGTGGTGAGTATTTTGCGTATAAGTGACACAGCAACCCTGTGTTTTGCTGTGTTTTTGATTTCCACTCAGGAAAAGCAAGTCAGATAGTTTTTTTTCTGTCTGAGTTTGTAAACATGGAGTATCATTGTGTTCAGTGCTGTTTCCTGATGAAATTTGATTTGTTTTTGGGGATATTCAGAATCAAAAGGTAATCATTCTGTGATACAAACACTGAAAACTGTCCTGCTTCAGTTAACCTCATTTTGTATATTCACTCTCAATCTGTATCTCTCTGTCTTTTTCCAACTGTTTGACTATCTTCCTCTTTCCCTGTCTCTCACTCCCCCTCTTTTCCCTCTCTCTCTCTCTCTCTCTCGCTAGCGCTTCCTCTTGATCTCCTGCTGGTTGGGTAATAATGAGACAATGATGCTCCAGTGTTCTTGTAAGCTCCTATAAACAAGGGCTGAGACAAGTTCAAAGGATTTGTTAAATTATTGACATTTAATTGGAGGTGCTTTGTGTGGGTCCCTGAAACGCTATGCGCTGTCTCTGTGTTGCCATGACAGCTAATGAGCAGCGGAGCATTCACACAGTCCAGGGCTGACGTAGGACCACTATACCCATTGTGCCTCACTAGAGCTCTAGGACAGAGTTTTCAACGAGGAGATCGCTGAGAACGCTCAGCTGGCCACTACACCAGCCTGAGTGACTTAAAAGGACAAAACAGAGAACGATACCTGCCCAATGCACTAAATAATTGCGAGATATTATTTATGATATTGTGTGTGTGTGTGTGTGCGCCTGTGTGCATCTCTGTAGTACTCAAATGGATTGTGTGGTGTTTTCCAGGTACAGTAAAGATAAAGTCACTTTTTCCCACCTGTTTAATAAGCCCTAGCCCTCCCCAGACCTGAAAGGAACAGACCTCTCAGTGACACACATGCTCGCTTGCTCTCACACCCTCAGAGTCACCTGCAGGACCGCAGAACGTAGGACGTGTCCATCCACGCCACCCCACCCCACCCGGCATCCACCCTGACCTTGCGGTACATTCCGAGCCCGTTGTCCGTCACAGTGCTGCGTCTGTGATAATTCTGTTTACATAGATTTTAAATGGGGTGACATTGCATTCTGCCCTCACGCACTCACAATGATAATAAAAAGCATAGGTGACTAAAATACTCATCCATACAAAGGTGTATGTGTGCGGGATTGAAGGGTGGTTCTCAGGGAGTGTGTTATAAGACAATTTCTCAATTTTTTTTTAAAACAAATCCTAATATATAACCCCCTATCCAAAAATAAACGAAAACAAAGAAAACATAGCTCTAAGGTATTATATAATTAGTCTCTAACATCTACATTACAGCAAGACAGGGGAGTGGTTTTAATGGTACCAGGTACAATAATCTGTATACTTTATGGCACACTTCACTGTAGTATAAGTAGTTGTAAAGTTAGCAGCTGACTATTTCACACCAACTGGCCAAACTCACAGTGATAATAAAAAAGAAATGGTAAAAACACAACAAATATTTTTATTGTAACTCAGTATAACTTTACGGTTGAGGTTAACCTGGCAGAGAAGGCCAGGGTTCCCGCTGCTGCGGAGATGTGAGGAAATGAGGTCCAGGTGGGGCGGTCCCACACTGCTTTGACACTCTTACATGTGAAACAACTTTAGCTTTTTTCTCTGCTTTCAATTTCTCTCTTTTTTAATGATTGATCTTTTTATTGCAAGAAAACTGCAGTAAACGATGAAAGCGAGCAGGGAGTGAGATTGATGTAAATATTACGGCGTTCTGAACTTAAACACCGGCTTCTGTTCCCGGGGACTTTCCCTGGGAATGCTGAGTTGGTTTCAGCTGCTGTGTGAATAAAAAATTAGCGGAACTCCGAACTGCTCTAGTTTTACTTCCTCTCTTTCTGAATATGGCTCCCGTCCTGGTGAGTTTTCTTTAAAGTTTTCTGTCCCAGAGTTTTTCAGGAATCTGTGACCTGGGGCATCCCGATGCGGTGATTTTTGTTTCTGATTGATCTTCTTTTTTTTTCGGCAAAGTTTACCCTTTTAAGTGATGCAGGGAGAAGATGGAGCTAACGATAAGTCAGTCTGCTAATTGCTATGAAATTAGACTTTGCTCTTCATAGCGTAATTACTTTTGCCTTGTTCTGAATTCAGCGATACCCCCCCCGCCACCCCACCCCGAGCCCCCGCCCCCGCCCTCTTACTCCTCGCCACCCTTGGGGTCCTGGGTTGCTGGCTGTCAGCATGTAGAGACCCGCTCCTGTTCACAGCCAAGCCGTTATGCTGAACCTGCAATTTTGCCGTATTTTTTTCCCGGCCCGTTGTTGTTTGGCCGTTTATTGGATTCTTGGTCTCCTCTGTTTGCTGAAGAGGAGAGCTCAGCAGTGCCCTTGTGGTGACAGCAGCGGCTTACGCCGATCAATTCCGCATCATTTGCATTACAGTGCAGCGTTAAATACAGATCTGACCATCGATCGAGGGAGCGGCCGCGGCAGCAGGAGGCGGGCAGCGGGAAGATCTGTGCAGTTAGGCAGGAAATATATTCATCTGCTGCGCTGGGGCAGCGCATCTCTCTCGCATTCCTGCTGGCTAATGCGATGGGACTAACGAGAGGCTGGAAAAACACGGCGAGTCGAGCGGTGTCCGGCCGTGACAGCTTCGTCTGGAGCGACCTGAAATCATGCGTCCCTCCTGGCCTATAATCCAGACCACATCTCGCCGCGTGCCTCCTTTTGAATCGTACAGCATGCTTTAATTTAAATCATTCAAATCATGCACATTGTGTCTTGATTTAAATCATAATCAATACTAGGGCTACGTGTCTGTCCTTTTTTGTTCGCGGCCCTCTGAAGGGATCAAAACCAGGCCTGAATTGTGCAGTCAGGCCGCGTGTTAGACATGCTTTGTTGCCCAAGGGTTCCGGAGGCCCGCGGAACAGTACGGAGAGGCAGGTATGAAGCAGGGGAGAATATTTCAATAATGCCATCAGGAAATCAGATCAATACGGACAGAGATAACAAGGCTTTCAGTGTGCTGCGTTTATCGACTTGGAGCCGTGCAGAAATGAAAAAGGCTTGCGGAGAAGGGTGGGCGGCTGGGGGGCGGTCGCATAGCGGTCAGCGGCGTGGAGCCGGCGGGATCAGAAGAGCGCGACGGCACATCGTGGGTGAGGGGAGGTGAAGGACGCCGATGAGGGGGCCATGCCGGCAGGTCGCTGAAGTTTGACGGCCGTGTGCTCCACATCACGATAGTGCTGGGCCGTGAGAATGCTGTCGTCTGACTTCCACCATCAGGTCAGCGGATAACCATCTGTGAAGAATCTCATAGCGTTGTCACATAATTTGCAAACCCACTTTTATGCATTTTTACCGATCTTCCCCCAAATTCTAGTCTGAACTGAGGTACCATATTCAATTACCCAATTGCACTTCTGTCTGCCACAAAGGACACTTCACACAGGGCACATGACGACTAGCACTTGCTTCTCTCCACGCTGCTGATGCAGACTGGACACCAATCACATCACCTCCATGACAACGAAGCAGGACATCAACATATGATGGCTGAATGCTTCTGTCAGGAACCCAAAGAGGCCGATGATCCCAACCCTCTTACCCTTTGCTTTCCCCTCCTTCAGCTGAATCATTATTGCTGCACAAATGCGGACCTCTGGCCATAGTCAGTAAATGGTGTGGCTGGGAGCTGAACATGCAGCTCAGCCACCAAAAGGTCCACAACCAAATGTGCATTTATTCCAGCCAGCCATTCCACTGCTCCCTGTATCTCTCTTATTTCGCCTGTACTTTCCCCCATTTTGCCCCTATTTCGCCCTGGCAAGCCTTAGCCAGTTGTTGCTTCCTGGCCAATGTAAACCTCTGGCCATAACCAGTGATGGCATGGGTGGACTCAACTCACAGTCACAGGGTGCACAGCTGCTGTTATTCTGTATTGATTCAAATGATTCAAAGTCTGCACCATATTCTTGAACCAGGTTGTGCTCTCTGGTCTATACAAGCTCTCTCAGTCAAGGGTATAAGTCTGGCTGTAGCAGTCAAACCCTGTGGGTTACAGTGCTTCCCCAACACAACCGGAGAGGCTAAGCTATTTGCTCAACTACTTTAGAAGACGTTTTATAGATAGAAGCACTACAGGACACTCTCAGCCAGCATGTGGGAATCCACCTACTCCTTTGTGTCTCCATGACAAATTATGTTGAAGCAGACCCATATTATAGAGCTGAACACCTGGGGTCTTATATTACCAATAAATAATCTTAAAATAAGCCCATTTGTTCCACATTTATCTGCATGGAATGTACTTACACTTGTGCTCACAACTTAAACCAGGAGTGTTCACAGTGACTAGAGGACTTTCTGTTACACATTCTGCATTAGCGATGCAGTCTACCTTATTATATGTTCCTTATTACCTTTTTCTGGCTGATTAAAAATGGAAACAGAATGGTTCGCTTATTCTCAGCTCTAAAAAACCATGATGACATAAATCTGCCTAATGTCTTGGGATGTTGTTGTGTTAAGCTGAAGAGTTGAGCTGTGATGTGTGTAGGTCTCAGTTTATCCATCGTGCAATGCACATGTTCATCTCCTCACACTCTCCTCTCTTTCTCTCAAATTTTCTCTCTCTCATGGCACTCTTCTCCATCACATCACCCTCTCTTTTATGCTTCTCTCTCACTCCTCCCTTCTCTGAGTCATGACCTTGGAACCCCCCTGCCCCCCCCCAAACCCCCACCACCACATCAATTGAAACTGCAGTTCTGCAGATTCCCCCTCTTCCCTGACAGCTCTGACGGACATTAAAGTCAGCTTCTGACAGACAGGGGGGCTCCTATAAGATCTGTTGCTTCTATAATGAAAAAGATTTATTAATGTTTTTAAAAGTCGTCATTAGCACTATGTAGAATATTAATGACCATAATTCTGCCTGGATCTGTCATGTCACTTTTGAAAACTTTATTTATATATTTAAAAAATACTTTTTCTTGTTATGAACAACGCTTATACTTTAATAGTTTTATGCTACCAATATGTTTGTTCCTAATCAGGTTTGTTGGGACATCCTGTCATTGCAAAGTCTTTTCATTACAGTGTCAGTTCAAGAGGCAAAGTCTAACAACCAGGTCTTCCAAAGCACAGCATGCTGGCAGCTGCTGCTTCTCTCCATTCTGCATCCCTGCATCACACAGTCAGAGTTTTTGTGGTACTGTACAACTGCTGCTGCAGACAGCTGGTACCAGAGCTGCTAATGCACGATTGGTTGAGAATGCCTTGCAGACCGAAACCCTCCCCCTAAGGAATGCTGCATCCAGTCAGGGGCCACATTGTGTGACTCCCTACTGCTGTTGCCATTGGCAGGATCATTTTAGACGACAGAGTCAGTCTCTGCACCGAGGACTGGAGCTAATGTTGAATGTCTGTCTGTTTTTATGATAACAGCTTCACTATATAAGAAAATATCATATTAAAAAATAAATGGTGACTGTCTCCCTTGACACAGTCACCATTATTTACGGGGTAGTGTCAAGCAGCATGGGCATGTCTGCAAGTCTTTATATAGTTAGATAAGCAGTACTATGTACTCGGTAGTAGCAAAAGGGTTTGGTAGTAAATGATAGTTAGAAGGAACAGTTAAGTAGGTAGCAGGAAGTAGTACACAGTACCTGGGTAAGTGGATAGGTTGGTCAGTAGCACTGATAGGTAGGTAGTACTGTTCAATGGATGATGGTATGATGTAGACAGGCAGTAGTAGGGAGGTATTTACAGTAGGTAGGCTGGTAGTTGTTTTAAGCAGGTGGGTAGATAAGCAGTAGCAATTGGTTAGTATTTCTTAGAGGCTGCTAAATAGGCAGCAGCAGTGTGTAGGTTGATTGGAATAAGTGTCATGTACAGAGACAGTAGGAAGTAGATAGGTAGGTAATAGGAAGGTTGAGGTGCTGTGCTTTTGTATCAGCAGTAGTTTGTCTTCTTGTGTCAAAGGTAACGACATTGTAACCACAGTCGAAGGGATGTGATCTGCTGCTGCAAAAATCAGGCTGTACGAACTGAGGGTCTTACTTTTGGGAGTATAATGAGAGAAATTATTGCGTTACACCCATATGTATGTATATTTACTATATTACATAGACACATACATTTAGTGTATGTATACTTTATGAATTATGAATGGTGGTGATATTCATATTTATATCTGTATATTATGTGTGTGTTTCTGTGTGAGGGAAGATTTTCTATTTTTTCACTTACCCAAAGGGTCTGTGGTCATTGCTTTCTGACAGTCTCTCTTTTCTTTCCTGATATGCCTCATTGTCGGAGGACTTCAAACGCCTCCATTTCGACCATGTGCACATTTGAGTCTGAAAAGGAATCTATAGCGTATGGTCCGCATTACATCTGACTACTTAAGTGTTTGCATGTGAAAGGCTAATCAATATAGCCGTACATGAGGAAAGAAGAAAGGCTGTGCAATGTCCAAGTTTGGCAAAGTGACTTTCAAAGCCGACCTTTAAAGCTGAAACCTAAAGGAAAATCATTGCTCTTAAAGTTAGCACAACGCTGCGTACCTGCAGGCTAGCAGGCAGTGTTTGTCAACCCCCAAACAGCGCAGAATGATTTAATATTTAATCAAACCATTAAAACATTCAGCGCTAAGGCCCAGACTACAAAACAGCACCTGTTGCAGGGAGAGAAGGGTGTGGTGTGAGAGTTTTAGGTAGGAGGCGGTGTAGCACACACAGAGGGTGTTGCTGGGTGGGTGTAGCCGGGGGATGGTTATTGAAAGAGGGTGTATTAGTGTGTGAAGGGTGAAGCAGAGCGGAGTGCTCTGCAGCCTCCAGCTTTGCACTCCGCTACTGAAGCGTGTGTGTGGCTGCAGTGTAGAAATCAGTGTGTTTAACCTTTACAGCCGGGGGGGGCGGGGGGGCGGGGCGGTGGTGAGGGCTGCTTAGAGGGCCTGGGGGTGGAGAAGAGGGGCAGGGGAGAGGTTGCATATTTTCGCTGAGCTCTTTTTTTTTTTCAATGGTCAATATTCAACAAATTGGAAACCCCTGTAAACCAGTTATTTAAATACCAAAGCAAACGGTGAAGAGAGACTGACTGTGAGATAGAAGGAGAGAGAAAGGGGCGAGGAGAGGCACATAGCAGGGGACAGGGAGAGGGAGAGGGAAAAAGAGAGGTATGGCGGAAAAGGACAGGTTCTGATTGAAGTCTGTGATCTGTGAGTCCCAGGGGGACCGAGATGCTGTTCAGCTCACTGACCTTCATCAGAGTAACGGGCCGCCTCCCCCACCACACACACATACACGCGCGCACGCACGCATGCAAGCACACACACACACACGCACATACTCACTGGGACATAGGGAGGTGGGAGGAACATATAATCAATAATCACAACTCAGCACCAGTGTGACCTGTGTGTGTCACACAAACACTAAACATACGGAGTACTCTTGCATACCTATGACATGCACTAGAAAATGCAACACCCCCCACCCACTCCTCACCCCCCCAAAAAATACAGCTGAGAATTTGGGCTCCTCTGACACATGCTGATGCAGCAGTCTGCGTGTGTGTGTGTTTCTCTGTATGTCTCAGTGACTGCATGTGTGTGTGTGTTTTTCTGTATGTCTCAGTGACTGCATGTGTGTGTTTTTCTGTATGTCTCAGTGACTGCATGTGTGTGTGTTTATCTGTATGTCTCAGTGACTGCATGTGTGTGTGTTTATCTGTAGGTCTCAGTGACTGCATGTGTGTGTGTTTATCTGTAGGTCTCAGTGACTGCATGTGTGTGTTTTTCTGTATGTCTCAGTGACTGCATGTGTGTGTGTTTATCTGTATGTCTCAGTGACTGCATGTGTGTGTGTTTTTCTGTATGTCTCAGTGACTGCATGTGTGTGTGTTTTTCTGTATGTCTCAGTGACTGCATGTGTGTGTGTGTATCTGTGTGTCTCAGTGACTGCATGTGTGTGTGTTTTTCTGTATGTCTCAGTGACTGCATGTGTGTGTGTTTATCTGTGTGTCTCAGTGACTGCATGTGTGTGTGTATTTGTGAGAGAGTGAGGGAACAATATGAAAGAGGGGAGGGAAAATCATAATTCCTTTGTTATGTAGTAATATCTGTTGTGTGCTAGGTCAAATTATATAGTAATAATCCAAATACTGGATTATATTGCCCATTTGGTCGAAGCATTGCACAGTGGTGGAGATAACCTCATCATAACAACTTCCAGGGTGCAGCATGCACTGGGGTGTGGCACAGTAGCCATTTTGTGACAGGATTCTTGCCACACACTGGCCCAGGTGGTGAAGGGAAGAATTACTGAGCCAATTAAACTAGGGAATGATTAGGAGGCAGATTGAGGGAGCTGGTTTGGAAATTTGGCCGGGGCACAAGGGCACCTCCTAGTCTTTATGATAAGTGTCAGGGGATCGTTAATGAGCACTGTGAGCCAGGACCTGGGGTTAACTTCTCATCTGAAAGAAGGCACCTCCTGCAGCTCAGTGTCCATGCCACTGCACCAAAACAAAGTCACAGTGTAGTGTAGGGAAGTTGGAGATCAGACCCTGCAGAGAGAGGGATTCAAACACAGAACATCCTGTAAATATCAATATGTGCAAACAGATATATGCAATGTAATCTTCATGAAAATGGAAATAATGAGTAGAGTATGGCTGAAAGTGAAGGGTGTCTGAGTGAATTTTGATAGAGTGAACATCAGAATAAGAATTACACTGTGAAGCATAATGTTAAACAGCTCAGTGTGAATGTCTGGCTGTTCTTGCGTGGACTCTCGTAAGCACACAGGTTAGTGAATGTCCAGGAATCTCTAATGAGTGGTTATGGCCCCTGAGGATGCTTTGCCTATGACAGGAAATTGATCAGGTGAAGGTCACTATGGCAACCTCAAGGGCAGGGGGCTGGTAGGCTTTTATGTTCTAAAACGGGGGGAGGATCAGTCTAATTCACATATATCTGAGTGACCATCCCTCCACAGTACACAGTGGCATAGAGAAAGAGAGAGAGAGAGAGAGAGAGAGAGAGAGAGAGACAGACACTTGGACATAGGGTGAAGACGGTGTGTACAGTGGATTGGGGCGGGGCAGGGTTTGCTCAGGCTGCAGGTATTTGGTTGAGCCTCTGGTGATGCTCCTTGTGTGTTCGGACAGACAAAAACTGCCGTCATCCCTGAACATGGCCGAGAGAACAAGCATTAAAAGTATTTAAATCAATTGGTGGGCGTTGAAGTCTGCAGAGGGTCAGTGTGACCCTGGATCTTCACAACTGCATTTACATTCCAAACACAAGTGAGGGATTAGCTCTTTTATTTAGGTGTGGCTTAGCTGCAGGTCTGCGGATGAATAGTGGTGCGGGGACGAACATTCGGTGGCGCATGCTTGCGGGGGCTGTGGTGCTGTCAATCACGCGTGTGAGCGTTAACCCCGACCTCCACCTTGTAAGCAGCTGTAATCCCGCCTCCTGATCCGGCCCTCTGGCCTGGCTCATGTTCGCCAAGCAGCTCTGAATTACACATCCCTCGGCTAATTCTGCACTAATCTGGTGCTTCATTACAAGTTTGTCACCACAAGAGGCAAAACATGAATCTTCCTCTGTTTGCCTGGCAGGCAGACAGTGTGTTTGTGCACTAACCTGGCTGGCAGGCAGTCAGTGTGTTTGTGCACTAACCTGGCTGGCAGGCAGACAGTGTGTTTGTGCACTAACCTGACTGGCAGGCAGACAGCTTGTTTGTGCACTAACCTGGCTGGCAGGCAGTGCGTTTGTGCACTAACCTCACTAATAGGCAGACAGTGTGTTCGTGCACGAACCTGGCTGGCAGGCAGACAGTGGGTTTGTGTACTAACCTGGCTGGCAGGCAGACTGTGTGTTTGTGCACTAACCTGGCTGACAGATAGACAGTGTGTTTGTGCACTAGTCTCATTAACAGGCAGACAGTGTGTTTGTACACTAACCTGGCTAGGAAACAGATAGTGTGTTTGTGTACTAACCACCCTAGCTTGCAAATAGTGCATTTGTGTGCTAACCCTGCTGGTAAGCAGACAGTTTGTACACAACTGCCACCCTGGTGAGAATTACCCTTCTCCATTTCTTATGCCTGAGTGAATACCAAAGAAACTGGATTATTTGGTATAGCTCATGAGTAATGATTGGCAGGTGACATATTGAGGTGAGATGAGGTATTTTAGGGCATGTTAAATTCAGATGTTGGAGTGCTTCATAAGCATTTCATAATTTTTTCATAAATGTAAAACCTATCCAGCATTGCTCACCACAAGCAGTAGCTGTAGCTGAGCTGAGACTTTGCAGATTCAGGCTGAATATAACCAAGAGTCTGCAGCAGTGGGGAACAGCTGGCTTCAGTCCGCAGAGGACGGGGTGAGTGTAAGCTGGCCTGGGTTCTGCAGGTTACTACATTAGTTCCTCTCAACAACATACCAGGCACTGCAAGCTACCAGTTCACTCATTAAGGGTTATGCCGCTCCTTCAGTGTACACTAGCTCTTAGCGCCTGTGGTATAAGTAGAGGTCTCCTCCTGGCCATAGTGCTCCAGGTGCAGGTGATTCAAAAATTAGTTGGGAAAAGAATGAGAAACTGTAAGTTATTTTAAAAATAAATAAAAATGGCAAATTAAGAACTCATTCAGCTACTGCAAAAACTGACGCTGCAACTGTTTGAAAGCCTCTGAAATATTTTCTCATGGGAAGTCTGGACTCTTTTTATTTATCATAATCCCGTGTTCACAAAAAAGGAAAAAGTAACAAGGGCGAGGGAAGCAAAACAAAACAAAATGAAAAAAAAAATGGCTGGAGTTTGAAAGTAGCGGGCCTGTAGAAAACTGAGGCTGTTAAGTTTGGATTTGAGGCTGTTTGTAGGTACAAGAGCGACCGGCACTCTGTGTTTATATCTTCCCATGACATTTTCCTCCGATTCTGTTTTTAAACAGATTACGGAGGGAGATATTAAATAAATAACAGAGAGAGGCTCCCCTGGTGCTGAGTGACAGTAATCCTCACTGAGATGCTGAGAATCGGGGTTTGTTGTCATTAGCAGAGTCCTGTTCTGCCGCCCTCTGCGCAGTTAGTCAGACAGGTTGATAATGTCGGGGAATTTAATCCCCCAGCTGTGTGCCTTTGTCTGAAGGCGAACTCACAATCTCCTGTGGCAGATAAAATCCCCCTCCACTTCACCCTCATCTCCAACAAAGAGGGGGGTGGGGGGGGGAGCGATGGAGGGGGCTACTGGCAGCCCTTCACTGGGAGCAGCAGATTTCTGGGAAGCAGATCTAATTTAATTGAGGGGGATCGGAACCACAGTTCTGAGAGAGATGGAGGAGGAGAGAAAGAAGAGAGAAGAAGAGACTGAGATTCTAAGAGAGAGCAAAGGAAAAGAAGAGACTGAAGGGAGAAGAGTATGATTTGGTATGTATGCTAGCGGAAGTGTAACATGGACCTGGCTTTGAAAGTTTAGGGAGAGCAGAGGCATACTTTGGGTCTGGGGTCGTGACCTGTCGCAGTGACTCCGGCTGTGTTTGTGTGCGCAGAGCTGAGCCCTAAAGCAGCGCATGCTGATGAAAAGCAAACAGGCAGCAGTTTCCATCCTGGTGCTCAGAACCTGCTCAGCCCGGGTCAGGAGCCCCGGATACTTCACTGCAAACACTCCAGCCTGCACATGATTGGTTAGCGGCAGAGAGTCCTGATTGGTTGTTGACAGAAACCAATGATTAGTTGGCAGCTGAGACATAACCCATTCAAGACAGGGACAAACGATTGGTTAGTTAGTAGATAAACTAACTGATTTGCAGCATAAACATCTAACTGGTCAGTAGGTAAGACACTTGTTTGTTTAGTGACAGAAGCGTGACAGTGATTGGTTAACAGAGATGTGGTTAACCAATGCCTGAAGGGAAGGGAAGACGCAGATTTGACTGACGTGGTTTTCCTCTCGGATTCTGGCCTATGTGTAAAGGGAATTGAGCACTTGCTCTTTATCGCATTTGTAACCCTCAAGCATGTGCGTGTGTGTACAGTAGACTCCTGATGTGAATCTTTTTATATGTTATTTTATCTTTTTTCATCATGGTCAGGGGTTAGATATCATCTCATCCATATCTCTGTATACATTCAGAAAGTATCGGAGAGTAGCTGACATTACAGCACAACAAGAATAAGGAGAGTATGTGATGAACTGTGCGATATTTAACAGTGATTTAGGATAAACTCCTTGTTACATGTTCACTGCTATAGGAAGAGAATGGTAGATTTTCATATATGAACATATGACTTGAAAAGCAGAACAGGTGCGGAACTGTGCAGGGTTGGACGGGGTACATTATTAGTGTCACAGTGCTCCCCCCCTATCAAACGCTGGTCCTCTGAACTGCACCTCCACCCTGTCCCTTCCTCTTTTTATCTGTGTTTGTGCATGAGGGCTGTGATTCTGAAGACCTCATTATAGACCCATATCTATTTGTCCCCTGATGGCAAGCGCAGTAAACAGCATGGTGTGTGTGTGTGTGTGTGTGTGTGTGTGTGTATGTGCACATACGTGCGTGCATATGTGCTTGTCTGCATGTGTGTGTTTACGAGTGTGCCCCCGCACCATATGGTGTGTGAGAAGCCCTGTAAATAATGCATTCATTTTGGCCTCCCGATTGGTTCAGTCCATAAAGACACTCGCCACGAATGCAGGCTGGTCCCTGTGGCAGAGGAATTACAAGTTGGGGGCCTCGGCTATGCCATTACGCCATTATCTGACTAAAGCCACTATACACAGAAACCCAGCTTTTACCAAGGATTTCAATCCAATATTTTGTCCACTATTACCAATGATTTGAAGCCAATATTTTTATGCCAATCCAAGAACCCACAAAATTCATTGGATGCCTCCATTTATACAAGGCTACCCCAGTCCTGAGCTTTTATGCCATTTGCTGCACAAGTTCTTCATCCACATAAATATGGAATTTTCCCTAATTTTCATAGCAGGCTGTTGATTTCTACATTATGTTATATTATGCTATGATATGTCCTCTTCGTGGCAATGAAAATAACCCTTTAGAATGCATGGAAACAATTGTATGTTTGAAATATCTGCAACTTGATATTCTGAAAGATCTTATGCCAGTGGCTATGTTTAGCTGATCACTAATAAGCTAAGTAACACTTAAAGAAGAGATTTTTATGCACACTTAAATCATGAGCATTAACAGTCAAAGTGAATTACAGTAATCAAGTCAACCCTACAGTGTTATGCAACGACAGCTAATAAATGTCTCCAAATGAAAATATGGGAAATAAATTCAAGTGAATCATCTACACCAATGAGAAAACAAGAGCTCCTCCAATAGCATTGTGGCAGTGGTAATTCCATCCAGGTTGCTAAGTAATGTACTGAAGAAAACTTTCTCTGTCCAGGATCTTATTCAGAGCTGGATCACAATCATGGATAGGGAAGATAAAAAGTCAGCCATATCAGGATTCCTTAGGTTCTGCATTAGTTTCTCCCATCAGTGTGAGTGGTGCTATATCTCTCCTGTAGTACTGTGCAGACCTCAGAGTACAGTGGTCACTGGTACTCATCTGTAGGCATAAGAAATCACTCTCTTCAGCTGCAGTGCTCTTTGCACAGTGTGTGATTATATGGCCAGTTGGAAATTTGAAGCACAAGCCCAGGATGGGAGGAGTCAGTGACACATCTTATCAGCCCATAGATTTATAAAGTGACCATATAAATACCCATAAATAACCTCAGCCAGTCATGATGCAGCATGCTTATAGGCCAAAGACCAAAGGTTACATTTAGTGTTAGTATTGAGCTGTCTTTGGAAAGAAGGCAGGAATGAAAGAGAGGAAGAGAAAGAGAGAGAGGGCAGGTGTAATTATTAATTATTCTGGATGCTGGGGTTCATAGCTGGAAAAAGACAAATGCACTCTTACATGCACAGAAACACAAACTCTTCTCTCTCTCTCTCTTACACACACAATCATTCACACCCTTATACACACTCAAAGCCCTCTCAAACAATGTGTCACTGAAATAAATGAAAAGATTTTATTTGGATGACAAATCATTGAATCATGTGAAACCAATAATATATCTCAAAACCACACTTGCTATGATAATTATTATCACCAAATACCATTTATATAGTCTTATATGTTAGTCGTATTATTTCTGTCTCTTGTGGTTCTATGAGAAAGGTGTATAAGGGTGGAAAGGCTGAGACTGTGATGTGTAAATGAATCTAATGGCAGGGTGTGATTAATGATAACACATGAAGCTCCTCCCCCACCCAATCAGAGGACAGCAAAGGGAAATCATGTGACGGTTATTCAATATGGTCTGGTAAAAATGAATATGTGAGCGGGGTCAGCATTATAAGCGCAGCCTGTGCTTTAAAACCTGGGGCGGATGTAGCCCCCCCCCTTTTTAATAAAAACAGAGATAGTTTCTGCTAAAACGGGATAGTTTCTGCTAATAAAGTCCATGAGAGATGCTCTGTAACTCTGATGTGTGATTTGGCCTGTGCTGTGCAATGCTGCGCTGACTGTGTCATGTGGCCTGTACAAGTCTGTGTCGCTGTGTACGAGGAAGGGCGAGCATTACTGGTACATAGTCACAATATATCACACTTACACTGTTGCATTCACTGTTATACTGATACACACACACACACACACACACACACAAACACGAACACCTCATCCACAATCCAGATCCAGAGAGCCCCTGTCACATTTTAGGTGTTTTTTGGTGTGACATGTTACTTTTTTCTGCCCTCCCTGTGTGGAGGAGGAGGGGAAAGGGATCACATGTCACATGGGCCTGGTGGCCATGGTATTGATCAGGGAACAAGCCCGCCCGGTGTACAGATGAGCGCACGCGCCTGCGGGCCAAGCTTACTCCACACGTCTCCTGCCTTAAGCTGTCTCCGTTTTATCACTCTTTTATTTCATTTCTTAAAGTGGAGGAGTGGAGGAGGGGCAGGCGGAGGACACAGTCGCACAGCGTCATCCAGAAAAGCCTGTAATTGCCACTTTCTAAGCAAATCAATATGTGCAGCGTAAGGAAGTGGAGCGTGATACAGAGTACAGAACAGGACCAGTGCGCCGAGAGTCCCAGTGCCAGGGCCCCCTCTGCGGTCGAAAAACAATCTCTCCACTTAATAAGCCATTAAAATCAGGATATTACAAATGACACGGGAATTCGTGCCGTCAGAGGAGTTCTACATGTAGCACCTCTGCATGTTTGTTAAATAATTTTATTAATAAATAGCGGCAGCCCTGGGGTAAGGGGCCGGTGTGCGAGTGTAACAGGGTGATAAATGTTAGAGGACTTGGTCTTGTCCGCGTGTTGGAGCTGAGCTGCTCTGTTTATGACAAGATGGGGAGAGACAAAGGGCAAACACAGGCATGACTGTGGCTGCAGCAAGAGAGGGGCTCCACGCCTGCGCTCCTCTGTGTGTTTGCCCGTTATGTTTTTCAGTGTGTTTGTGTGTGACCACCGCGCTGGCTGATCCCAGGTCACACTCAGTGTGTGTGTCTGTAACCAGGATGAGGAGGAGGCGGTAGCGTGCAGTTTTGCGAATGAATGAATCTTTTTGAGCAAATCATTCAAGTGAGCAGGGTGTACTGAATCACTGATCCTAAATGATGTGTTCCTTTGAGCCATGAAGCTGGCGATGGACAGCACCAAATTGCTCGCTTCATGCATATCAAAGAACGGACACTGCGTTTAGAAAACCTAAACATGTAGGAGGACCATTAGGAAGCCCGTTAGAAACTAACATGCCAGCACAGTCACTGGACTTTATGGCCACATGTATAGCACACCTGCCTGAACCCTTCTCATGGCAAACTGCTGAAGCTAAGCAGGTGTGGTCTTGGCCAAATACCTGGATGGATAACCTATTGGATAAGTGGAAGAGATGTGTGTGGGTCAAAAAAAGACAGGCTTCCCCATGGACCAATGAAAAGTCCCCAAGTATGGCAATGGGGGCATGTGTTGAATGAGGTGTAAAACTGATAAAGGTGCTAACCCTTGTGTCCTGGTCAAATCCCTGTAGGCTTTTTTTTTCTGTATCTGACTGGATATTCAATGCTTTGAAAGCCCCAACCCCTTTGAATTCTCAGTTACCCTGCCATGTTTATACAAATGAACAAATCATGGATTGCTGAAGAGTATTTAACTTTTAGGAAGCTGAAAAATGCTAAGAGCAATCCTGTCAATGGAAACTGCGTAATTTTCTTCCATGATTGAGTGGAAGGATTGACAAACAGAGGCAAATCTCACTTCCCTAGCCTGAAATTTAAAAAAATGCTACATTTTTAAGATTATAGCTGTCATACTTGAAGAAGCTGCACCTCTTTTCCCATGTGCACGCCACTCAATGAGAACTGCAGAGGGCACTGCATAACATCAGGGCTGCCATTACCAGACTTGTAAACTGAGAAAAAGTGGAACTGAACAGAAGCAAAACTGAACATATCACTGAGTACGTGCAAATCAGTAAAGGAAGTCAGAATGCACATCGTAAGGTGGACCCCAAGTTAGACTCAATCTACGATATGTTTGACCACACTGAGGTGTAGCCCCAGTCAGATTCAGTGTACATGTGTGGCATATCGCCAGTTGGGCTCAGCACATATGTGTATGCCACCTCATTCCCTGCACTGCCTCTTGTACCCCTCATTGCCTTGTGGTCACCCATGCACCTGAAACTTTCTCACAGTGTCAGTGTTCCATGTTGTATGAAGTGCAGGGCTGAACTGGGTTGGGATGGGGGGGGGGGGGGGGGGGGGGGGGGGGTGCTGCTGAAAGTGTGGACATATGGAGACTGGCTTCTCCTGGGTAACACTGGGCACTGTGAGTCTCTCTCTCCCTCTCTTTCTGTCTCTCCCTCTCTCCGCTGGCACGCTGGCAGCCACCCTCCCTGGGAAACGCGAGCCTTTCAAACATGAGTAATTGATGAATTGTATGCAATATGCAAATGTGAATGCATAAATCTCCTGAATGACAGCTTAATTTATGTGAGCCTTTAAGAATGCGGGATTAGATTTTAATTAAATATCTTCAAAGGCACCCTGACTTGCACAGTTTTTTTTTTGGCTGCTGCCGTCTTTGTTGTTGTTTAAACAATTTCCCATTAAAATTTTTGAAATCAGATTTTTGTTTCCTTTACCCTCAAACCCCCCAACCCCACCCCCCGTCCCACCCCCCAGGTCCTTCGGCCCTTTTTGGTCACAAGTTTTTTAGACCCGTCTGTTACCTCTCCCCTCCCTGTCAACATGAAGTGTGTTTTCCATGCCAAACGGAGGGCATTTGTGAGACACAGCAGGTCTCACTCAATCTGTCTGCTTTACTGGACCCACACACTGGTTCGACTGTCACTCAACAGAATGGGAGGAGCCTGCAAGACTCAAGGGGGTGTGGCATGCTGTAGTAGCCACCCCTAGTCAAAGATTCGTAGGTGCTGGTTTGGTATAAATATTCAGTAACGCTGTTCGAGAAGTGACAAGGACATATTTGTGAAGTTCATAGGGAATAAAAAGTGCTTAGTAATTCAGTTTAAGTTGTCTGCAGCAGTATGTGCGCGTCGCCAGGGAGTTGAGGGAGCGATTAGTCGGGACGCGTGCATTGACAAGGTTTTTCTTTCTGTTGAGTGGAACGTGAGGAAACGTTTGAATGACTTTACGCAGCCATCTGTTCCCCTGCCCGCCGGGACCCCCAAAGGCAGAGGGAGGGGTGCTCAGTCCCGCCCCTGCCTGCCGTTACCGTGGTGAAGCAGGCGTGGAAGGGCTTGGCATTCAGCAATGGAAGACCCAGACACACACTCTCACGCACACATACTCTCATATACACACACTCTCACATGCATACACATTCACAGTGTACACACACACATACACACACACACACACACACACACACACACACTCACACACTCTCACACACACACACACACACACACACACACACACACACACACACACACACACACACACACACACACACACACACACACACACACACACACACACACACACACACACACACACACACACACACACACACACACACACACACACACACACACACACACACACACACACACACACACACACACACACACACACACACACACACACACACACACACACACACACACACACACACCCCCACACCCACACACACACACACACACACACACACACACACACACACACACACACACACACACACCACACACACACACACACACACACACACACACACACACACACACACACACACACACACACACACACACACACACACACACACGTGGGCATCATGCCCATCCACAGGGGCACATTCTCAGGGCATTATGCAGGGTGACTATGGGAGACATATTAGGGAGAATATTAGTAAAATAGGAATCAAAACTTGAAAGGATGCAAGCCCTGTGGGCTCAAACCCTGGGAAAAATGCTGTGTTATTAAAATCAAAACCATCACCTTCAAAAAAATTGACAGTTATGTTGGTTGCTATCAATCACAATTATACATCCCTGGTACAATGAAGGACTAATTCATCCTGATATTAAAAGACATTAACGAATTAACTTTTACCTCTGAAAATATATAACCTTCTGTTGGGAAAATAAGAACAATAAAACATATGGTGGCTTTTGTGTATCACTGTGGGCTCCAGCTACCGCCAGCCTCATTCATTATTAATGACCGCAGATTACGGCCGAGAGTAAAACAATTAGAGGACGGTTAATAACGCTTTGCACGGACAAGGAACGGTTTGCTCCACAAAAACTTACCCTTATAACCAAGACTCACGGTACACTTGAACCAGTCCACACTCGTGTGTCTCGTTCCGCTTTTGATACCTATCGAATTGTACCAACACAGAAAATATGTATATAATAATGACACTTACATTAACTGCTGTAGCCTAGTGACATTTTCAAAATCGGCCAAACATGTATTCAGATTGTGTCTGACTGTCGGTGTGTTTTCGGTTTGTTGTTCTGTCTGTGACAGCAGACCATACATAGCAATAATTTGTGGTAAATATACTCTAATTGTTTCCAACCTACAAAGCGTGCTCCCCGCGCAAGCTTACTGGCCAGTGGGACTCGAGCATCGGCGTTTTTAATCAAGTGGAAGGGAAGCACCTGTCGTGAGCGAGGAAAAGGCTCCTTTAGCCTCAACAATGCCCAGTACGAGTGGAACAAAATAAGAAAATAGGTTTATGACTCCTGGGGGAAGAGAGCGGCAGGATGACTCTAGGGGAAGAAAGGCGCGTAGACTCTTGCACAATCACCGCCTGGAAAAAAGGTCGCTGCTCCACGCGGGTCCGAGGATTTTTTTTTTATCTCATGCTCGCCAGCAGGCATGCGGCATGCGCAGAAGGAATGAGTCAGACAGTCCAGAACAAATAGCTTACGTCGCCTCGTTATTGCCTTGTTCTTGAGCAAAACAGGCAGCGCACTCGGAAAACAGCACATTGGTATAAAAGGAAAACCCTTTTCCCCTCTCACGTCAGACGTTTGAGGAAATGTCTAGTTAAGTTGCCAAAGAGATTCCCTCTTCCCGGCTTCCCACCGCCCCGCCGCCGACTTCAGGCCCTCCGCTGCTCCCTGTTTAGGCTAACTGCAGGCCTAGAGCATTGTCGGAATCCCGCTCACATCAGACTGTAGCAACATTGTTATTATTAATTGTTTATTCAAGCACTCAGTGTGGTACAATATAAAACACAAGCAAATCTTAAATTCACGAGATTGTATTTTTATATTATTGAGAAAAAAATGACTGATACAGTATGTACAATATTGTAAAATAAATGTGCATTCTAATGGCATGTAGTGTGGTTTAGAAAAGCGTGTCGTTTAGAAAAGTTAACAAAACGCTAATGCTAGATCAGGTCCAAACTGTATTTTATTTTTTCTCATGGGTAGAAAGTTTCGTGAAGTTTTAATTAATTTGGGCACAACATGTTCTCCAGATTGTCGTCCGTCGTGTTGGTGTTGGGCGCGTGAAAATCCAGCTGGTTCGGTGTTTATACATGCAAATATTTTAGGCTTTAGAATACAAACGATTCAGTGACTTGATCATAATATAAAACTATGTGGCGATGACCCCCATCCACGTACGTAGAAATGGGTCAGGAAGGGAGATTGTACGACATTGCCTTGTTCATACTGTGCTTGAAAAAGGGCCACTTATAACGTCTCGAATCAGCTCCAAGAGTTTAAAGGTTTCAAAGTATCTATCAGCGGCAGCGGGTAATTGTCCCTTTGCGCCAATTTAGTAAGGATTGGTGGACTTGCCAATTTTAAGAAATCAGGATAAGGGTATTGGTCTATGGTTTTAATCACGTGGAAACAGGATGAACACACCCTTCAAAGCAGCAGGTTGCACGGAACACAGTTTCCACAGCAATGGATAAACAACAAACACAGGAAGGCTTTCTATCGGTATTCAATCTAATGGGGTCTTTGCCATGTCGCTTGCTTTGATTCATTGTACAGTTCAGAACATCGCGAAGTCTTCATTTACAATCGCGATGCAACTGCAAACGAGGTTAATGTTGATTAACCTGTTTTAATCTGTTTTAAACGACTGGCTGTTCGGGGCAGCTATTGGATCAGTGAGTAGACAGTGTCAGTGCGTGCTCTGCCGGTGCCCTCGGGCTACGAGCAATAGTTCACACGAGGTGTTAGGTTACAGTGGAAACGGTCGGCGCTGCAGCGTAGGCTAGACTACGTCACTCATCAAAGTAAATGTGTTTTCGAGTCCTGTACAGAGCTGCAGGCACCCTATTGGATGAACAGGCTAAATTATCCATTTGAACCGGCCAAAAGTGGAATGCATTATTTATTTAAATAGAAAATTATCGGTCTGTCAAGTTATTGTTGTTCTACTTGGTTGAAGCATTGATCACGTGGTTTTTGCGTCTGTCTGGTATCCATAGCTACTGTCAGAAATAGCGCTGACTCCCTGGGAAGAAATCGGGGACATTGTAAAAGAGTGCTCTGGAAAATAATTCGAAGTTCGGGAGGTTCACAATCAAGAAAAGTAAATAATAGCCGTGTAAAAACAAGACACACTGCTTTGTATACCATATATGAGCTTCTGAATATCACTTATTTTGTCTGCTTGTGTGTATGAATGTGTTTTGTGTAATTGACTCTTTGGCCATGCATGAGTACACACGTTCTTGTGTAAATGTGTGCATGTGAGTTTGTATATGTAAGTCATTTTGTGTGCGAGTAAGCAAATGTGTGTATGTGTGTGTGTGTAAGTGTGTGTGTAGGTGTATTTGTGTGTGTGTCTACATTTCAGAGGAGGGGTTACATGGTGAATCAGCTTTGTTCTAGTGGCAACATTCTGTCTGGAACGCAGATAAGAGCTCTCTCTCTGTTCGTCTGGCCAGGTTTCTCTCCCATCTCACTGTGTCTTTTATCGGCCAAACCTCCCTCCCCCGAGTACCTAGTCCCCTTTTCATCTCGCATCCAAGCAGGTTTCTGAAATGCTGCTCGGTGCCGTAATACTTTCCACCTCATTTGTAGCCCTCAGCTTCCCCGTTGGTTGTTCTGTGCCGTTATTTGTACTCATTGTCACTGTAGCATTAATGAAATTTAATTTACAAAATCTTTCCCTTTAGTTAGCGTCCCTGGACTTGCTCCAGCGATGTACAGCGCTGAAATTAGCATTTTCCTTCTCCAGCACTTTCTGCTACTGCTGCCCCTGTCGGCTGGTCTTCCCGAGCCTGCCTGTCACACGGTCACATCTGTACCGTGCCACCAAAGCGCTCTGTCGCACACACGCGTCTCGCTAAAGCTCGGCTATAGAAACGCAGAGGTGTATGAGCGCGCATATACAGTATATACGTGCGTCCGGAGGTGCCTGTGTGTATGTGGGTGGGGTGGGGTGGGGTGGGATGAGGCGGGGAGCAGGGGGAATTGGGGTGTGGGTTTGCATAACTCGAGGAAAGTTTTCGTTGTTCCTCTCTTCCTGGCTTGGGGAGGTGCTCAGTCTAATTTCACATTGTTGAAATATAGGCGTGGAAGCAATGCGCCCGCATGGAAGCAGCTCTTATCAGACCCGCCCTGCAGGAACATGAAATATTTCTGCACTCCCAGGTACATGTTTTAAAAGAGATTGTTATCAGGCCCTCTGTGCTTATACTTTTTTAATACCCGTCTCACTCGTTATCAGTGAAAACGATCTCTGTCTTATTTGTCCTACAGTCTTAGCTCTCTCTTGAGTGTGTACACCTATATTTTAGAAGCGGTATTCAAAATGAAGGTGGGAAATATTTTGACACACTGTACTTCGCAAAAATAAGAAGCTGAAAATGCATTCGCTGTGTCTCATACATGTATCTCATATATTGGCAAAATATAGATGTCTATTATTTATTAATAAAGTATTAGTTTCTTCATTTTTGTTTGCTTAAAAATATGTAAAACAATGTAAGAAAATGTTTTAAAGTGTACATTAAACATATACAGTTGTATAAATGATGTATCATGGGTTGGATTGTTATGTATTAAATTTGTCAGTATTATTGCATATTGGAAGGGTAGCTTTTATGTAAAAAACCCAAATATTCGAATTTACTGTTTTTATACCAATTTTTTGTAGTGATATAACGGATATTAAAACAATCATTAGACTAACACTCCATTAATATTTTGATAATGTAATATGCAATTTATGAACACAAAGTTGAATTTAATTAGATCTAATAGAAAATTTATTTTAAAAACCTCAAATAGTATACAAATTATTTCCCAGTGTGGAATGGAAAATTGTATTTCATAGTTTGTGCTCATCGCTGCAATCCCCCTTGTTAATTTGGGGGCACGCAGATAAGAGCACACTCTCTTCCCAAACAATTATGTCAGCTTCTACATCTGTTTTTGTCCATGATTCACCAACTGGGCTGACATAGCCAGGGGAGGAGTGCTTTTAAGTGTCACTAGTGCAGGTGGACTTTGGGGGCCCAGCTGAGCAGGGGGGGTCACTGGCGAGACACAGACATGGGGGTGGCCAAAATCCCTCCCTCCCTCCCTGGGCTCTGCAGTGGACAGGTCTGCACTGCCTTGCCAGGGCTTCCTGTCATGGGACAGGCCAGATTTAATACCTCACAGTGGTGAGGCCCACCCACAAAACAGAGTAGTGACATCACTGGCCATGCCTAACTTTGGAGCATGTGGGTAGCCTTTTTTGACCATGAGTCTCTCTCTCTCTCTCTCTCTCTCTCTCCCCCCCCCTCCTCAGCTCCCGGCCGGGCCGCCCACCGAAGCGTTCCCTGGGTGTCGGTCTTCAGGAGAGCTCCCGGCTTCTGCCCCACAGCGTCCACGGCCTGCTGTCCCCCGGCCTCCTCTCTCCCACAGGTCAGCTTTTATTCATTATACGGCCATAACAATTACACACACCCACCCACTGTGCAGTTCAGTTTACACAGTCACGGTAAGGCACACCCTTCTGCTGCGCCATCAGCGATCTTTTTGTTGTGATCCTTCTCCCTCTCTCTCTCTACCTCTGTTCTCTCCATCTCTCCATCTCTCCACCCCCTCCGTCTGCAGATCAGTCTGTATTGATCCGCCTCTCTGTCCTTCACCCGATACCCTGATAGTGCTGAGCCTCCAGCAGAGGTTATGCTATTGGATTTCTCTCCCCTGTTCTCCCTCTCTCCCGCTCCCTCTTTGATTCCCTCCCATTGTTTAATACCTGTTATGACAATATTCATTTGATTACATTAAATATGGCTTTTTATCTGTATTAACCTTACATTAATATCAAATGTCTGTATATGAGTATGTGTGTACATGTGAGTGTGTGTGTGCGTGTTGAGAGTGCTATTCTGTACATGTGCGGATGAGTTTGATGACTACGTTCTGATTTCGCAGCACATTTGTCATTTTATTACAGAGTTTTCAGTGCCCATATTTGTTCTTGTGTACATGATTCAATTTGCATTAAATGAGCAGTACAACAGCATTTTCTGCCAACAAAACCACTGTGCGTTATGGTGCAACACACAAAACTGTCAAAGTCAACGCTGTGTATTCTCAGATGGGAAGATATTTTTGCATGTTTGAAAGTCAGTAGTAAGCACTGACGCTGGCGAATTGTAAATAGATTTTGTGGTTTTGTGATGAGTAGGTGAATCTTTATCTGGGATCAAACACTACACTACAACAGATGCCAAATTAATTTAGCTGCAGTGTTTCAGTAACCTGTGTAGGGCAGGTTATGGAACTGAATGAGGAAAGAATAAATACAAAATACATATTTTAAAAATTCAACCTATGCCCAATTCAAAAGTAATAGAAATTTTGAAAATATAGACATACATTCTACAAAACACTTCTGTATTATATTAACTTTAATAATACATTTGCAAATGGAATGGAAAACTTCATGTTTAATTTAATATAGAAGATATTTGTAACACGCATTGATATTATAACATAGTAAACTTAAAAAGATAATATAATAGAACATACATTTTCCATGGATTTTCTGTATATTTTGATTCAATGTTGTCTAATGCTGTCTGAATTTCCAGTGAAGCCTCTTATGTTCAATTTCTGTATTATATAAAAATTCTGCATTTTAAATATGTCTTTAATTGTGGCATGGGAGCAAATGTTAATAATCTGTATCAAAAGAAAAATAATTAGCAGTGGAACGTATGATTAACTTTTCACAAGAATGAGCTTCAAAGGGTTGACCAATGAAGGAAGATATGAATGAGAACTTAAATAAACTTTCAGAGACTATGACCATGTTGTCTCCATCGCTTATACACAAATCTCAGAGCTGTGGAACTGGATGGTCTTGTCACTCTTATTAATGTGAGCCTCGTGGTTCTCTCGTGGTACAGGTCTGCAGAAATTCTGGGCATGGACTGTGCTAATAAATCAGAGGTCAGTTTCTGCTTCTCACAAATTGTAATCATGTGTAGGTGAGCAGTCAAATCTGGAACATTCTTTGCTGGTGCTTTAGTGAATGATGCTCACATAAAAAAAAAAAAAAACCAGGGCCAGGATTCGGTCAACATTTGTCCTGAACTTCGGCTCACAATTAATGAAAGTGCCCATTTTTATCTTCAGTTTGGCAAGTTCAGCAGTCATAAAAATGAACAAAACATTTTTTTCTTGTAGAGGAAAAGCATAACATTTTTATTCAATTGAATCCTGGCATAAAACATATTCCTTCATAATAGAAAATAGAGGGCAAATAATCAAAAAACAGCATTTTCTGGCCACCACTGTGGATAAAGAAACCACATAGCTTACACCAGGTTTGATTGATTAAACTTTTCCCATATTCAACTGCCTGGCTGGCAAGCATGTCTTTGTTTCAAAGGACAGTTTTCGAGGGTTGCCTTGGTTTCAAAGCAGAGATGCACCAACAAAAGCATATTGCACAATGTGCTGGGCAACAGTGGACTCAGATGTTCTGAAAGGTCCATATTAGTGTAGCATAAATGTATTACAGTTCACAGATGCTTGCACTGAACTACATGGAAGCTAATGGTGACAAGTGGAAAGATCAATAAGGATGGAAACAGAGGAAGTGGAAACCAGGGGGAGGGGCCTGCACAGGGCAGCTGCATTTATGCCATTTAGGTTCAGACCTGAATCTGCATCCAACCAATCAGAAGCCCAGCTCCAATGATTTAGCTGCAGGATCTACTCACACCTCGCACATACTTCCTGAAATCTGCATGTCCTGAAGGCAGCCAGATTGTCTTTACACCATGAAAAAATCTGTCACAGAACCTAGATTCAGCAAAGGGAACACTCTTATTTTTTGTAGTCTAAAGAAAGTTCTCCCGTCAAGTCCACACTCGCTCACATTTCCATGCCAAATTTGGAGGCAGCATACAAAAACAGTAAAGGGAAATCATGGAATGTGACTTCTGGTCACATGGTAAATAATTACATCAGAAAAGTACAAGGAGACTAGGAGGAAAGGGGGGGGGGGGGGGGGGGGGGGAGTTTGGGGTGCTTCAGGTAACATTCACTACTAATATGCAGATATTTTATCTGGATGACTAAATTACTGGTAGTTCTGTGATGACAATTCAAATTTAGCAAACAAGAATTTTCTTTATGTATACTAGTGCATACATGTAGGTTACTTTTAATTCTCTGTGCAGACGTTCAGTGCAAATTGGAAATGTGAAGATATTTTGCTGTTCTATTCAAAATGACAAATCACTGTAATTTATTTTCTAGCATTTAGGCAGTGCACAGAAAATTGAAACATTAAAATTTTACATTAAAATCTAAGTTAAGTGTAGTTACACATTTTCAATTTAGCTAGTTACCTTTCTTAAATTGGCAAAAAAAAAAGGAATATCACAACATGAGAAAATTAAGCGGAAACAGATCATAAAC
Source organism: Albula glossodonta (assembly GCA_019788955.1). Lineage (NCBI taxonomy): Eukaryota > Metazoa > Chordata > Actinopteri > Albuliformes > Albulidae > Albula > Albula glossodonta. The sequence goes on along the minus strand of JAFBMS010000060.1, from coordinate 1,047,866 downwards.
CTGGAAATACTAATCTAATTTTTCTTTATTAATTTCAAACACTGATGCAAAAATATGAACATGAAACCAAAATTACTCTTTATATAGATAAAAAAAATCAAAATACAATCATAACTGGAAAAAGGTACACCAAAGGGGAACATATCTTGCCATTATTGTTTAAGAATACTACATGTATTTGCCAATTAACAAGATGGATATTAAAAAGTATTTCACCTAAATAGTGGTTCCACAAATGTCATTTATGGGACAAAATATTTTCTCGTCAGCCAGGGTGGAAAATGGGAGAATTCAAAAGAAACACAAATAACTTGGTAGCTGTAGGAATAAGCTGCAGATATCTACCTTCTATTTATCTTTTTTTCCCACTAATGCAAAAAGATAAATAATACACTGAAACAAATCATACTTTATGCCTGACATAATGAATAAAAACAATGGTAGGCGCCTATTCTATAAGCTATAATAAAACAGGCATTTAATGGGTTGTTAATCAGTCCTCTGTTTGACTGCTGTGTAACCAATGGTTTCAGTCAACAAATGAATAAAGTTTTTTAAAGTGGATTTTGATATCACTTTTGTTAATCTTGAATTTTCAGTAATCCAAACTACCCCTTGGTTCTGAGAGGTTCAGGTTACTGAGGTTATACTGTAGACCTACTTGCCAATGGATTATTCAGATAATTCAAATAATGCAAGTTAACCAAAACCAAATGTGTGACTATTGATTCTGTTATTGTCATTGGAACATATAATCACCTGAACAAATTTGGTGTGATCTTAAAGAAGTTGTAAAATCAGAATGTACATTTTGATAAAGCTAAAGAATTATAGCATAAAGGCATCCAGTCTTGAGTTTTGTGTGTGTGTGTGTGTGTGTGTGTGTGTGTGTGTGTGAAATGGCAAACTGCCAACCAAATCTACCTTCAGGAACCTGCTGGCACCAATCAGGTTGCAGAACGCCTAGGCCAGAAAAGCCATCCAGAATCTAATGGAGTAAAGGGTTGTCTGAAACGTGAGTTGGTGCAAGTTGAAATTAAAGACTAAGACATGGGCCATGGCAAATCTGTGGGCCAATACTTAAGACTAATGGATGTATTAAATTAAGGTGAAGCACTGAACTGCAGGAACACATGCCATAAGACCACAGGAACTCAAACAGTACCAACTAGGGGGGTCTTTGTAACACTACATATGACCAACCACTTTTTCAAATTTTGAAATGTGTTATTAAACCAACCTGTCATTCCTGCCATTTATTATGTGAAGTACTGTCCAGTTATACTGCATGACTCATATTGAAAATAGTATCGAGCATAGTATAGCATAGTTACACATTTAGCGTGTTTTGGTAATTCTACAAAACGCGTCCATTTTGCGGCCGTAGCTATGCCACACGGCTCATAAGATCAGGGGTTACTGCTGTAATGTGCAGCAGGTGTTTCACCTCCCACAGGCCTCCCATCAGATGCTGTCAGAAATCCTAGTCTTTGTGTCAGTTTGGCTCTACAGTACTCAGCCTTATTACTTACTCTTTTCCTGCACTAGTAATAAATGTCTGAGCCACAGATTGAGAATCCTGCCTCGCTGTCTCTCCCATAGCCCCTTATGAACGTTATACGGGGTTATTGTCACTGACCTTTACACTCACTCAGCGATAGTCTGTATCCACTGTAAGCGTTCATGGCCGTCTGTGTAGGGTTTCCCCCGTTAATTAAACCAAAAGAAGAACCAAAGTAAGTGTTTTCTGGTTGTGTCAGTTTTGTTCGGGTCTTTTGTTTGGCCGATCACTGTTGACAGAAACATCATAAGCCAGAGCACTCCAGGGACGAAGCGTAACTGTCTGCATCATAATTCCTCCCCTGCTCACAGTCATCATGTACAACACCATCTTCTCCTTGCTCTCCTGTCTTTGCAAACACTACAGGAAAGCAAATCAATCTAGGTCAGTGTGAAAGAGTGAAAGAGATGGAGGTAGAGGGAAAGAAAGAGAGAGAGGAGTGTAGGAGAAGGGGAGAGAGACCACCCGGGTATATATATATATAGTGGTTGTAGTTGCAGCTATAGTGTTGTAGTGTTATTTTAGTGTATAATTGTTTGTAGTATTTGCCATAAATAAATTACTGCTGCATTAGAAATAAAATGTTTCATAAATAAATAATTAAATTAAAGGTTTCTGTCCATAAGATGTTCATATTCATGCTGTTTGTATCTAGCGGTTGAGACTCCATGAAGGGTGTTTGACTACATGCTGGTGTTCTTGAGACCTATACTGAATGTGTCCAGCTGCAGTGTGTGTGAAGGCGTTGTTATCTTGGAACATGGGAACATCCTGTGGAATCTATGTTTGCACCATAGGGTGTATCTTCTCACTTAAAATGGCTTTGTATTTCTTGGCCATAACCCTACCATGCAGAATAATTTTGGACACAATGACTCCCATGAAATGTCTACCCATACCATTACAGATCCACCACTATATTTGGGAACATTCCCAAAATTTGGGAACAGTCAGTGTGGGTTGAAAACCTTCTCTAGCTTACTTGAAACATAAACCCGTCCAGATCTAAGTGAAAGTGCAGTAGTGATGAAGTAAGGGTAAGACATAAGTCTGTAATGCTTTCAGTCACTGCTCAGAAATCTATTCTTCATACCCATTAACCTGGACTCTGCCACGTTGACCTAAAGTAACATGAAGTAAATATAACTATATTCATATTTATTTTGTGTCTAATACCGCTTTAGCAGAGCCTAAAAGGTTGAAGCCATGCCAGTTAACCATAATTTGTATTTTTATTTGTATATATATTACAGGTATGAAAATATTTGGTGAAGTATTAAATAAAATTAAAATTAAACAAAGTAACATTTTACAGAATATATTTCACTTGCAATGTAAATGTTTAATGTTTTTACAATGTATTTTAGAGAATATTTTTCAAATTGTGTGCAACAACTCAATTACATGAATTACATAAATTACAGTGATGAATATGTTTTATAAAATATTTTGTAAAAATAGGAATATTTTACTACATAATCAGCTACACATATTTCAAATATTTTCTGTATTTTCACCTGACTGTAAAAAGTCAAAGTAAAAAGTAAAAATACTGAAATTCTCTGTGATTACCGTTCAAAAGAGAATATTTTGTTTCGAGCTATTATTCTATAAAACATCAGCTTTGTCATTTTTCTTATTTCCTGACATTTGTTGCTCAGAACATTCCATGGTTTATTCAAAACGTGTCAACAGAAAGTTATTATTGTGTTAGCCTGCTAGCAATAGGCTCATATATGATAGCTACACTGCCCTAACAGGACTGTACTTGTGCTTCAAGTGGATTTTCTCTTCTGTTGTGTTGCTTTCTGTATCTACCTTGTATCTGCCATGTTACATGCATGCTACAGAGCCAGTGTGTAAATTCCCAATGACTGTACATGCCTCCTGGTGCATCAAAGACACGCCCTTATATTGGCCCAATGGCACATCCACCTGAGACGGGGTTTGGATTAGAACCCTGGTAGTAAGGCGGCTGATTGGTTTGGGCCTCGTAACCTGGGCGGCGTGCTAAACTGTGTTTCCTTTGCGTGTGAGAGTCCTGCGTGATGACGGCAGCTGCGCAGCGGCTGGCTGCGTTAAGATAAGAGTTAATGAGAGGATCAGATGTTCCTAAAGCACACTGACCCACTGCTCGTGCTGCTAATGTGGCTTACACATGCGATCCAGCAGAGCCCGTGTGTTTTAATACATGGACACCCATGTGTTACACCCTCCCCCTCCTCTGTCAAAACAAAACAAAAAAAAAATGTGTCACGGTCCTCTCCCAAACTGCTAATGTGACTTACACATTGAATACTCTCTCTCTCTCTCTCTCTCTCTCTCTCTCTGTGCTGTGTCTCTGTTGGAGGAGAGGAGACAGGCTCGGCTCTTCCTTGTGACTTTGATGAATGACACGTCCCACAGGGATAGGTGCTCCATCTGCTCCCCCCCCCCCCCCCCCCCCCCCCCCCCCCCAACACCCCCCCGAAGAGGAGAGCTCTGCCTCTGTCCAGCACGTTCCTTCCTGACAAACTGTGTGTAACCGCTGTCTCTGTGTCTGATTACAGCTCCCTGAACCTCACACATGCACACGCTCCTTCTCCGGTACCCCAAACCTCATGAGCACGTCCTGCATCTTGTCTACCACAAAACTTCACGACGCTCCCCTTCTCCCATACCCACAATCCTCACATATGTGCCCCTTCTCATCACCTTTTTGCACTTTTTTGTTTTCGTGCCACCCCGACACACACACACCCTTCCCATAATTCCAGTGAGAAGCACCAGTAAGACAGTGCTGGCGGCTGAAGTATCAGAATGTACCGGTGATGGTAACGGTGGGTTTGCTCCTGTTTGTGTGCCTGAAGGGGTTAAACCTGTGGGTAAAATAACTTAGAATAAATAAAAGATGGGGACCTGTTTAGTGACATATGGGGCAGGGCTGTCGCCCTGCATGCTAATGAAGCCAGTCCCAGCCCAGCCACTGCCAGCAATGCAGATATCAGCAGCACTTACACACGCACACCAGACCCTATGTCATTTTTTAAAAGTATTTCTATATAGTCTTGTCCTCTAATGAAGGGCTTTTGACATGTGCAGACATGAGGTATAGATCTTCTGTGTTTTTCTCTACTTCAACTTCAATTCTCTCTCAGATTAATTGCATTTTTTCTGAAGCTCTTCTCCTACCAGAGATAATTTAACTATTTCTGCTAATAATTTACTTGACACATGGTTGATGCTTTGCTGTAATGTCCTGCAAATATTAAAAAAAAATGAATGTATGATTTTTTTCATTTTGCATAAATTGATAAATCAGTCTGGTCTTTGTGAGGGTTCAATTACATTAAAATGACTCCCTCAATTTCTCAGGCCTGTAGTTTTGTGCTGGTGTGCATAAAAAAGACAAGCATCACAAAACAGTGTTGGATGTGCTGCTTTGGACTCCATCTCCATCATCACTTTCACCTTCTCAGTTTAGCCCTTATGTGGAGCTATGCTTTTTGGATTACATGAGAATACTATCTCAGTTCACATATTAACGAGAAGGGCATTATAAAAGCATACCCAAAAGGCAGGACAGCCTGTGCGGCAACATTGCAGAGACTGCATGCAGAGCATCTGTTTCTGAAAGTTGCTCGCACGTTTAACTACAGTTATTTCCCGGAAAAATTGAGAGGTTTGGATAATATGAATTTTTGAGTTTGATTTGGAAACACCTCACAGAAACTTTGAGTTCTACTCTCACACTGCAGTGTGAAGCCTGTCTCAGCCGTCTGTTTCTACAAACAGCAGGAATATGTCAGGCTTGGGGAGGACACTTTTTGTGGCTGAATGCATGGTGCAGCAGCACGTTGGTGTCTTGGTGTGCCGGAGCGTGGAGTTGGGGGAAGGCCTTGCTCGGCCAAGTGTCTGCCGTACGTGAAGAGCCCAGCTCCAAGATTCACGCGGCTCACCAAAGCGTAGTCCTAAATTAAACACAAGCATGCAGGTGGGTGGCCCCCAATCCACATTTAATGAAGGACCAGAAGGGGTGGGGGCGAGGGGGGGGGCTTTTAATTTGTCTTACAAGTGATGTGCCTGTCTTCAAACGCACTCTTAGGAACACACAGCTCCTGCTCCATTAATATTTTTGAAACTGTAAAACAAAGACGTTACAGTAATAAACGCGGTACGGGAAATGCTGCGAGCCTCACAGATCATAAGAGGTTATTTTCATCCTGCGCGCGGCTCGCAGTCTTCCTCCACTCCCCCCTTTCAAACCCCATTACTTCAGCTTCAGCTTCTATTGATCCGCCAAAGCGGGGAACATGCTGAATACTTCTTCAAAACGCCACACTCATCCCGCCCACCCGCCCTTTCCATATCTGCACAGCCTTAATTAACCAATCGGACGGAGACGGTTTCTACAGAGATGCGAGAGGCGCATTTTGCAGCCAGCAAATTAAGTGGAGTTACTCAGTTCAGTGTTGAGTGATTACCCCATATACTTACCTTAGATACAGCTACAGTGCATTATGAGCACTATGAGCAGCTGGGTGGCTGTTGAAACACCCATTGTTTCAGCATATGCAATTTGCATATGTGTGTGTTTTTGTGTGTATGCTAATTTACCTGAGCAGTGTGCATGTATGTGAATGTTTGTGTGTATTTGTGTGTTAATGGCTGTATGTGCAATGTGTCTTTTCTGTGTGTGTATCAGCGTGTGCGTGTGCGTGTGCGTGTGTGTGTGTGGTAAACATTGTCCTGTAGTCCTGATCAGGTGATCTCATGAACTTCAACACAGAACTCGAGCCCACGCTCTGTCTGTAAGTCTTTTTGTCGGACTGTCTGTCAGTCCGTCTGTGGCGGATGTGTCCTCTTTATTTTGGCAGCGGTTGGAGGTATTAATACTATAATTAGCGACTTAATTAGAGTTGGGAGATGAGTGACAGTTTGAAGTCAGTGAGTCAAGCTCAGGACTGCTTGAGTTATGCTGCGGGCGAACAGTGTGTAAAACCTCTTATAGAAAACACCTCGGAGAGTGTTGTCTCCGAATCAGGGCGAGCGCTCGGTCTGTCAGGGGGTGTGGGGGCGGGATTAGTCACGCTAATTCCCGCCCCCCCACCTCTGGTGACATGGGCCCAACTGTGGCCTCCAGGGGCCGAGGATTAAGGAAATTTCTCAGTGGCGGAGTGGATTAGAGCTTGTCATACACAGCCAGTGAGAGGAACCATTTCAACACTAGAGACCCAGAGACAGAGAGGGAGAGAGAGTGAGAACGCAGGGACAGGGCGGGGCTAGTGATGTCACCTCCTGGACACACCATGGACGAATAAGGTATTGACATTTTCCACTTTGACATTCCCAGAGTGGGAGGGAGTAAACTTTAGGACACACTCAGGTTGGAAAGATATCCTTCTGGGATATTCCCAGGATAGGGCCCACTGATGGGGCATGATGTCAGCAGTGTGCACTAGGAAGTGGAAACTGGCCTAGTGTACACTAATAACTAGTGGATACTTAAGATGGTTGACCTGGGTCAAACAGTCGTTTAATAATGAGAGTAAAACATCCACAGTGTTTCATTATGGCATAGATGAAGGATCACAGGGTGTGGTATGATCATGGTTGAGTAACAGGTCACTCTATGGAATGATAGGTATGGTGTTCAGTTGTAGCATAGGAGAGGGAAACACATACCTGGATTTATGAGGATAAGAATATCTCAAGTCAGAAAAAAGTCACTGCACACTTATTAGTCTGATATAAATATTTTTTATAAAAAGATTTTTATAAGGCTATCAATTTTATTTCATAAAAAGATTTTTGTAAGGCTAAATAATATTAAAACAGCTACATCTCAACAGGGATACTGCCTTTGTCAGAATTAATGAAATATAATTTTGATATTCAGTGCTACCAGAAGCATATGATTCAGGTGTGAATGGAGGATGTCATTTGTAAGTGCCATGTACAGTTTCACTGAGTTGAACCACTGTGCTTTGAAGAGGGGTTGAACCTTTCCTATGTCCTGCAGAATGTGTCCTGCAGTTGGACCGGATGTAAATGCAGGGCAGAATGCTTACTCTGCCAGCGGCATTTGCTGACGTTTCTCCTCTTTAAAAAGAAAAAAGTAACGTCAATATCACATCAATAAAGCGCCGCTAATTTTTACATGCCGTCCCAGAGTGCCTCCCTCATCTGCACATTTTTCTACATCAAAGTTCACGATCTGACTCTGCTAATCTGGTATTAAAATGAAAAAGGTGACCTTGTCCAAATTAATAAGTCAGTGTAGAAATGCGCTTTCAACATACGAAAGGTTAAGCAAAGGTCATCCTTCAACTGCTGTGTGCAGACAGTCAGTCCCCCCCCCCCCCCCCCCCCACGCCCCTCCCCCCTGGTACTTTGACAGATTCCTGAGCCACACACTTTAGTTCTCCCTGTCACACACAGGCAGCACTACTGTCTGCGCATATACACTCATGCTTTCATGGACATACATGCACACACACACACACACACACACACTAATAAAGAGTCATACACACATGCAGAGGCACCCCCTGAGTCACACACACACACACACACACACACACACACACACTAATAAAGAGTCATACACACATGCAGAGGCACCCCCTGAGTCACACACACACACACACATACATACACACACACACTAATAAAGAGTCATACACACATGCAGAGGCACCCCCTGAGTCACACACACACACACACACATACAAACACACGCATACACACACACACTAATAAAGAGTCATACACACATGCAGAGGCACCCCCTGAGTCACACACACACACACACACACATACATACACACACACACTAATAAAGAGTCATACACACATGCAGAAGCACCCCCTGAGTCACACACACACACACACACACACACACTAATAAAGAGTCATACACACATGCAGAGGCACCCCCTGAGTCACACACACACACACACACACATGCATACACACACACACACACTAATAAAGAGTCATACACACATGCAGAGGCACCCCCTGAGTCACACACCCACCCACACACACACACACACACATACATACAAACACACGCATACACACACGCTCTAATAAAGAGTCATACACACATGCAGAGGCACCCCCTGAGTCACACACACACACACACACACACACACATACATACAAACACACACACACACACACAGTGACCACTCCTCTCCACTCTTTTAGCCCTCAGGCTTCAGTGCCGGTCCTGCTCAGGCGCCTCTTGCTCACAGCGCTGTTCTTCCTGCTGGCTGCTCGCTGCTCGCTGCTCGCTGCTGGCTGCTCGCTGCTGGCTGCTCGCTGCTCGCTGCTGGCTGCTCGCTCTGCCTGGCTTGGCCTGGCCGATTTCTAAGCAGGTGACTTGATTACATTGAAATCAGGCAGAAAATGTCGTCTTCGGGCCACTCAAGTGAATCAGTCAAATTATCGAGTGGCAAAACTAATGCTGCGCCGAGGGCCAGTGGAGCTGCCACTTCCTATAAGTCAAGCCTTCAGTCAGTGTAAAATTGTTTTTATTTTATTCTCTGTTTCATTTATTATGGCTATTGAAGCTAATCTGGGACGCAAGCTGCAGTCAGTGTGCCTGTCACTATTGCTTCGGCTTCTGCGCGCTTTTCACGCTGAATGCTCCTGGCCCCCTCTCGCCCACCCCTCCCAAACTGCCCCGGTGGATGTGTGATTTGAGAGAGGGAGTGACTGGAGACCTCCGCTGTGCTCATCGATCACCTTCCGCCCGTTTGGGCTGACCAGGCAGAGCCTGCTGGGATTAGGAAGGGGCCTCTATTTCAGTCTGACTTTTTACTTTTGCCTTTCTTCTCGCTGACATGTCCTTTTAAACTAAACAATCAGACTAAAGACACTGATGCATGCAATTAAAAATTTTACCCAACTGCTACAAGGGTCTGTCATGAATGGAGACATAACTCTCCTGAACTACTTTCCTGTTTCACTTATTTTCAACCAAATTTGTTTAATTCATTTACCTATAACTATTTAGGTGATTGGAGTAGAAAAACCCGACACAGCGGGCCAGAAGTGTATGGCAGTGTGCGGCAAATGCACACCCACATGCAAGCAAGAAGTTTTACTTCCAGGCCAGGCTTTGCACTTTTTTTTTTTCAGAGGCCTGGCCACAGGTGTTTCCCAGGGGGCCCCCCTGTGGATGGGAGGAGAAAAAGCAGCCTCTTTCTTCATCCTGTGTGTGTGGCTGTTTAAAAGTGAAGGGAATGAGAGCTCAAACGGCTGAATGGAATGCAGATGAGAGTCAGGAGCTCAAGGTTAGCGCTGAGGTGGAGCTGGGCCTGTTGCTTGTGGTCGAGCAGTGGAGTAAACAGCAGACGTCCCGCAGGGCACCGGGCGGGCTGTTTTAATGATCCACACACCCAGGACTCCCTTTGAAGCAGGAAGGAGGTGAAACCTTTGTTCTTCAGTAATTAATGCTATTAATAAAGGTGGTCGATTACCATGAGGCCAGGGAGCAAGACGCCAACAAACACAATCCCCAAAAAAAACTCTTAACGCTCTTAGGAAAATATGTCTACACGATAGAGAGGAGTGTCTCTTCAATATTTAGATGTATGAATTATGTATTTTTCATATTGTTGCCTTGTTGCCCCGTGGTTTACTACAGCACAGCACACTACTACACACAACTCAGTGCAAAATCAGAATCAAATTCAGCTTTTGAAAACAATAATATCACAAAATGTAGGGGGATGGACATATTTCCCAGAATGCACCCGGAAACAAACAACTGACCAAGTAGTGTGTGTGTGTGTGTGTGTGTGTACGTACCTGTGTGTGTTTGTGTGTGTGTGTGAGAGAGCATTAGAGAGCCCTCTTGATTGTGCTGCCTCTGCCCAGTAAGGGTTTATTTTAGGTTAAGAGGACCTTAAGAGTTATATTCACCCATAGTCATTACTCCTACCTGTTCAAATGATCAGAGTCTAAAAGCTGCTGAAGTAGGGTATAAAAGGAGCAGTGAAATGTACATGCATAGTGAAACATATCCCTCTTCCCATTCAGAGGCTGAGTGACTCATTCAGAATGACAACCTACCCTTCATACACAGCAAAAATAATAAAATAAAAACTGCTCCAAAGTGCAGCTGTAGATTTGATTGCAGCGAGAAGCCATGGGATTATTCAGTCAGACTATGAACCGTGCCTTTTATCGGAAAGTACCGGATACAGCTCCCTTCATATTATATGTTAATGAAAGAAGGGGTATGTATGTATGTATGTATGAAAAGCTGCTGAATTTCTCGTCAGCACAAGATGACAGTGAGGATGCAGGGATGGCACCTTCTTTAAACCAAAGACCTGAGCTCTCCTTAACGTGCCGTGTACCTTTAAATGTATAAACTCATTAATAGCAGTGGAGTTATTCTACCCCTACTGTTACATGTTAATACAGTCGTACCCTGGAGCTAACACTGTAAGTCTGAAAATAAAAATACAACATGTCTCAGTTAATTAAAAAACAATGAGGGGGAGAGAGAGAGTGAAAGAGAGAGACAGAGAGAGAGAGAGAGAGAGAGAGAGAGAGAAAGAGCCCAACTGTAAAAAGTGCTCTCCACACACTTTTTGCCCTTGTTAGACTTTGAATACTTGTCCCATTTATTTCTGCTTAAGTTGTGGATATTGGTCAGGCTGTGAGAACTCCAGTGGGTCTGTCCATGAAACATTAACCACCTCCTCAGGTTGAAAACACGGCTAGAATCTCTGCTAATCCTGGGTCAGAGGGGGAGCGCGCACTCACGCACGCACACACACACACACACCGCACCTTGTGACCCATAACACTAACATTGTATTGTTATTATTGTTGTTGTTGGTGTTGTCAGTGCTGTTGTGGGCATTATTATTGCAGCTGTTGTTGTTTTCATTATTTATTGCTGTTACTACGATTGTTGTTGTTGGTAGAGTTGTTTTAGTTATTATTATTGTTGGTATTGTTGTTGCTAAGACTGTCGTTGTTGTTCGTGATGTTATTACTATTAGTATTGTTGGTGCTGCTGTTGTTATAATTATTATCATTGCTGTTGTCATTGTTATTGTTGTGATTATCATTGTAGTTGTTGTTGTAGTGTCTGTCGAGACACAATCCACATGTGATGTGGATGAAGCGTCTCTGGGCCTGCAGCAGCAGGGCTGCGGGCCGAGGTGAGGGGTGGGTTGTGAGCCCGACTCGCAGTGTTATTAATCAGATCCCTTCCCGTCCTCCCACTCCTGCGCTGTGACAGGGCAACTGCTGATGATACGTTCTGATCCGAACGCCCACCTTACGCCCACACGCTGATTACGGCCCCAGCTGCACAGGCACAAACACAACCAAATTAAAAAAAATATATCTCACCCATGGAAGCTCTGATCAGACCCAGCAGAGCTCTTTACTCACAATTAAAAATGCATTATTGCCTAATTCCGCCTTTCCCAGTCCCTCCACATGCTGGGGTCAAAGCTGGTAATAATAACAGTTGTGGCCGCGGAAAAAGAAGAGAGAGAAAGCGATTGGTACAGCAGGGAGTTAATTAACAGCTTATTCCCCATTTGATAAAAGTAATCTTCTCTCATTGAAGTGTAATTTTACCTTGATGTGATATAAAAGCTCAGACTGCTTCTGTGTGCTAATTACAAGCTGGGGCCTGTGGCCACTCAGGGGCACAATCACTGAGACCGCGAGCACGTCCTCACGTCGCAGTGCTCCCCCCCCATGCCACGCCCTGTGGGGGCGGGGTATCCACGGTATCCCATTTCCTTTTCTGATTTCTGGCCTCTCGGTTTCAACTGCAAAAACTTGGTGCTGTTTCATTTTGTTGAGGGAAAGCCACATCCTTTAACCCTAAGACCTGTGATCACAGCTTCTTCAGAAACTGTATTGGCACTCGGTCACAAAAATCTGTGATATAACAACATGCATCTACAGAAAACTCTCATAAAATGTCATCAATGTGTTATGTGAGGGACGAAGGACAGAAAACACACATTATACACATTATTCTTAGTAAAGTAGGTTGATGAGTAAAGTAAAGTAGTTGTGTTAGTGAACTACTTAGAACAGTGGGTGTGTTAGTGAACTACTTAGAAAAGTAGATGTGTTAAATAAGTAGGTGTGTTAGTAAAATACTTAGTAAAGTAGTTGTGTTAGCAAACAGGAGTAAGTAGGTGTGTTAGTAAACTACTTAGTCAAGTAGGTACGTTGGTAAACTACTTAATAAAGTAGGCGCGTTAGTAAATAGGTGCGTTAGTAAACTGCTTAGTAAAATAGGATGGGGTATGTCATTCAATTGGAGTAATGTGGAGTGTTACACCTTAGTTCTGGGGTCATGGTGCACATATGTGCACTACAGGCCCCACTGAATACAGACCTATCTGGTTCTGATGACAGCTGGCAGTACAGTTGGCCATAATGTTGCCAGGCGTTGGATCACACTGCACACCGGGCACCCACAGTCTGCCTGCGCAGCCTGCATCAGCGGCGCGGTCCTCTGACGCATTGACTGAGCTGCACAGCTGCTGGATGGCAGACTGAACGGAAGCAGTGGATGGCTGCAGGTGCTGGAAGCATGGCGATGTGGTGCTCACCAGGCCAGTCTGGAGTGTCCTAAACAGAGAAAGAAAGCAAATGGAACATAAAAGTTGTGGAAAATCAGGGGTGATTTGTGGCTGGTGTGCTGTGGAGAGGAGACAGTTTTCTGAACACTCTCTGGAGCCACACTGCAGTACGGAGACTTTCCTGAGACCTAGCACTAACAAATCTGCAGCTCTCCCGTGTCTGTGAACTGATCATTTTGATAATTACGCTGACAAACAGAGTAAACGAATATTAGATACTTAATTAAATGTACACACTGCTACAGAATCCTTTTGAGGAAACGGAGCATTCTTGCTTCAGTGATAGAAACTGGCACCATACCGCCAACTCAGAGGTGCTTATAACAATAAAAATGGCCTGCAGCCAAAAAAAGTTCAGAAAAGTGTTACCAAGCTGAAAAGTGCTGGTGGAACTGTTCAGGATTGGTCCAGCAGTGCAAGCACATCGAGCCTACACGTTCTGCCGCCACGCAATCAGGAACGTTTTTCTTGATTACGTTCTGTACGAAATTGCTCAGTATCTCCTGCTTTCACTAGCATGATGCTGAATACAGTATCCAAACTCCCCAGACATGAAAGCTTGACAGCAAATGCAATTTTCACATCAACAGGGATTTTAAGAGAAAACACCTGGCAGAGCTCTTATTGTATACTGACACTTCATTCTGCCAGAGAAAGAGATTCCCTTTGGACCACAAAGGAAACTAAGCCCACAACTCTTCAGTCCACTCTCCTGAGCCCTCCGCTACGCCTGATCAACGGCGCGGCACTTGCCACCCTTAGCGTCTTATCTCTCGTACTGCTGCTGCTCCTCGAACTGCGCGTCTCCATTTGAAACCTGAGTAGACTCCACTCAGTTGTGTCAGATCTCTGTTTCCCATCATGCCTGCATGAGTCAGACATGTAGTGGTGAGGTCCCCCTCCTCCTGATCTACACCACTGCTTTTGCAAACATACAAACATGCCACAAGGCTACAGCGGTGGGTGGATAGCCTGTTTTTATGTACGATATGTATGATAAGCATATGTTAAGTACTCGGAAATGGTATACAAGTTTAATATCACACTATTTTGTCAATTTTATATAAGACAGGATGTTACAATTAAATCATTCAATAAAATAAATGTACATAGTTTTTAGTTGTTTTATTTTTTATCAGTGTCTTCTGAAATTCTGGAACTAGTTTTGATATATGTGTTTCCAAAAATACCATAAAAAATGGCTATCCTCACTGTCCTCCACAAAATGTGGAGTTCCCGGTAGAAAGAGGACGACTGGAGGGTTTAACATGGTGGAGCAGGCGCTGTGGAAGGCGTTAATCATGTCTGCATGTGTAATACACGCACGAAGAAGCTGATGGTTCATGACTTGAGGAAACAGATTATGATTGTACAGTAGCCTCTGTCTCAGCTGGGTAGTCGGTATGAGGTAGAGTGAAAATAATGTGCCTGTTTGTCTTTATTACAGATCACGAGCGTTGCACAGTGTGGCTAATCAATTCCCCATGTGATTTCAGCACGTCAGCATGCTGTAGCATGTCCCTCTGTGGGAAGATGGGGAGATTATTTCCTTGGTAGTCAGGGGGCTTAACTTTGACCTTTTCCACTGCAGGGTACTTCCTGGAACCTCTCAGGTAAAGGACCTCTCTCACTACTCTGAGGTTAAGAGCCCGACTTCTTATTTAGTGTGATCTCTGCTCACACAAACACACCCCCACACACACACATACACACACATACACACATACACACATACACACACACACACACAGACACAAACTTACCTGCAGGTAATCTCAACACACACACACAAACACAAACACTCGCACGCGCACACACACACACACATATATACTCATATACACACACACACACAGACACAAACTTACCTGCAGGTAATCCCAACACACACACACACAAACACTCACACACACACACACACATACACATACACACAGACACAAACTTACCTGCAGGTAATCCCAACACACACACACACACACACACACACTCGCACACACATACACACTCATACACACACATACACATACACACACATATACTCATATACACACCACACACACACACTCACACACACACACACAAACTTACCTGCAGGTAATCCCAACACACACACACACAAACACTCACACACACACACACATACACATACACACAGACACAAACTTACCTGCAGGTAATCCCAACACACACACAAACACACACACTCGCACACACATACACACTCACACACACATACACATACACACACATATACTCATATACACACCACACACACACACACACACACACACACACACACAAACTTACCTGCAGGTAATCCCAACACACACACACAAACACACTTACACACACATGCACGCACATACACATAGACACACACATATACTCATATACACACACACAAACACGCACACAGGTAAGCCTACTTGTTCCGATCAGGCACGGCACCCTGTGGTGGCACAGAGGTACCCAGTCTATCATACTGTTCCTCCTGCTCATGCTAATTGCAGTAGAGGGCTGCGAGCTGCAGTAATGCTGACTTTATTAGCCACTTTCATCCTGTCCTATTTCTGTGTCTCTCAGTGTGCTCTGTGCCAGGGATTCTATTACGCCTCCCAGCCATCCTCCTTTGTAGAGCTCTCGTCCTCTCGCCACTGCTAGGAAATTCCAAAGGTGAATAAAATACGCTGTTTCTCCTGTGTCCTTTCCGCTATCTCATTTTACTGAAAGTGTAGAATAGGAGAGTAATATTTATTCAGCTTACAATAAAAGACAGAGCCTGTCTGGCCTGGCCGTTCCCCTCTCAGCACACACCTGATACTTTCACAGAACACGCTGTCAATGCGAAGAAAAGGCTCGCCTCTCCGCTCTGAAAGGGAGAAATGCAAAATGTAATAATGCGTCCGGTTAGAGAAACAAGATTTGCTTGGTTCGCCCTTTATGTCGGAGAACAGGATCTCAGCAGACTTGTTCTCACAGGTCGCTGGGTTTTTTTCCTTTTCTTTTTCCCCCTTTTATTCCCATCCTTACAGAGGACATCAGACAGACCTCCTCTTTCACTGGGATTGTTTGGGAAGCGGCCGCAGATGAATCCTTGCGAGTCTTTGTGAATCCTTCCCAGCACAGATACGGGAGCACTGTCTCTGGATGGGGGACGGGTGTTAGACGTGCTGACTCCGTAGTGGGGTCACTGTGCACAATGCTTTGTTTTTTTTGGTGGGGAGCTCATCCATTTTTAGTAAAAAAACCAGAAACAAGTAAAACTAACTTCTGAAGAAAAGCACAATAAATTGATTAGTTAAATAGTGAATATCTTCAAATGCTAAGCATCTTGAAGCGCACTTTACACCAATCCAAGACTTTTTCTTTTGTTCTTATTGTGACACAACACATTTTAAACTCATTTTATTCTGCCGATCCAAGTGAGAAAATATCAGGTGGAGTGCACACTTGACGTACTCTAGTCGGCCAAACCTATCGAAATTGGATGCCACTGGCTTTTTTTCCTCAAGTTTATTTGGATTTTTTTCTCACAAAGTAATCCCGTATAATATACTGGATGTCATGTCAAACAGGATATGAAAAAATAAATTGGCAGCGATGTGGCTGAAGAGTTGGGGTTTGAGTGGGTTGGGTGGAGGGGAGAGGGGGAGGGGTGGCATGCTGCTGTACCTTGTGACATCACAATGGGCCTCTGTTGTCTGTGCTTAGCCAGGTTAACAATTAGCTCCCAGATTGGACCGTGTGATTGAAAGCGGGAGAATGAGAAACTCGCTGGGCGTCTCCTCGCTGCGGTCACGCCTGACCTCTCCTCTCCGTTCTTGGAGTGTCCAGTCAGAGGCCAGCTCCTTTAAAGCAGGGGCCTAAGTTCCCCACATCTGAAGTGTTATATGAAAGGCAAACAATAAGCAATCTATCTGTCTGCTCCCTAAAACAGCCTCTCTTTCATCAGTGGCCTGCCTCCTCCATGGGTCACGACTTTAGTCAAACATCAATTACCCCCGTACTTTTTTTGATCTTGGCTCCCTCTTACAGAGAGCGCTGTTAATATTAAAAAGAGAAAAAACTCATATGCAGACAATGCCTGGATTGTGTATTTTCCACGTGTATAATTTTGACGTGACGACGGTTGACTTTTCATCCCGATTGCCACTCTCTCTCAAATCTCATTAGGTTAGTCAGAGCCTATCTTAAACCGCGCTCGCTTACTCAGCACCTACTCAGAGCTCTCCTCGTCTCCCTCTTCCTGTTGTTTCTGTGTATTTAGCGCTGTATGTGTGAGTCAGTTGTGATTGGTCAGGCTGAGGAATGGCGAGGAGTGATCCTGTGTTAGCCTCGTCCAGGAAGTCCATTCCTGCTTTAACATGTGTCTACTAACATGACACTAACAAAAGCAACCTGACCTTCTCAATATCATCTGAAACTGTAAGTTATTGTAACCGTTGTGTGAATCCATATCAAGGCTAAGTTGCATGAATTGATTATTACTTGCACAGCTGGAAGCTGAAATGGACTCCAGACTGCCATGGCTGAACTGTCCTCTTCCCTGCATAATATGAAGTAATCACTTGCAAAACTATGGTGTGGCTGGAGGTCCAAAAATGTTAGCACGAATAAAAAGAAAATTACGTTTACTCATGACCATCCCATACAATCTTCTGTTCCAGATTAATTAACACACACGTGTGGATGTTGTTTCGTTCTACCACACTTTCAATCCACAACATTTTGGGCCTTATGAAGATTTGACCAAAATCCAATCCTCATAATCTGAGGTGAATAATTGACTGAAATGTTATATTCTTTGGTTCCGCCAGCTTGGCTACAGTGCGCCCTCATCGAAATGGTTTCCTGCCCATTTTCCTCTGAGAGGGCGCTGTGCAAATCCCACTGCAGTTCTCCGCAATAGGGACAGATTTGCGGAGGCTTCTTGGCGATTGCGTTGATGTTGTTGTACATGTTTTTGTCAGCTGTTTTTTCCCTTCTCTGTTCTCTGGCCACATGTCGGCAGTTAATTCAGTGTTGAATAAGAGGCTGGAGTTCTCCTGAACGCAGCAGCAGCGGCAGCAGCAGCTGGGTTTCTGACAGTCTGTGGGATTAGGCTACAAAATTAACTCATAATAAAATGAATCAATCATTGTGACGTTTTGTTTAAATGTGGCTATTGAAAACATTTCGCCTGTTTCCTCGGGCACGCTCAGTTGAAGGGGCCGGGACGCTTAAAAATAGAAAGGCGCTTTTTTTCTGAGGTTCATTTATCTCCCTCTCACTGCGCCTGTCTTTATTTTTTCACATTAGAATAGCGCATGGGTTTATTTGCTTTGCTCGGTGGACGCGGGGAGGGAGATCTTTTTTGCGACGGTGTTTGACGTAAAGTCCGGCACATTGAGTGAGGGAAACACACTACAATCAGGACCAGGGACCGAAACAAAGTGAAACAAAGCCCTCGTGTTCTTGCCAGAAGCTCAGATCAGGGTGTATATGATACATATTATTTTTACATTTTACATATATTTTTTTTTCTCTTATTCCGTTTGGGGCAATTTTTGAAAATAAATGAGATCAAGGTGACATAACTGTCTCAACCAAGGGGTAAAATGAAGGACAGGCTTCTTTTTGCCCTGATTTGTGGGGAATTTAGAACACAGCGTGGAGAGAGCCAGTACGCAGGCACTTAATGAATCACTTAATGTAACTCTCCGTTGTTTAATTGAATTAATTATTGCCTTAATTGGGCAAAGTGATGATGGCTTCCGGCTCCATGGTGCTTGATGAGCTGAAGGTACAGGCAGAGCGGCAGTCTCTCCTGGGATAGGACTGGCATCTCTGTGTTAAGTACCCCCAAACCCTGATGACAATACCCCCCCTCCCCCCGCTGATCCCCATGACAGCACCTGCCATTCCTGTACCCCCTTACCCCCTTAACTGGACCAGTGCCTCATATGCAATTAGCGTTGGTTAGCATTCAGTGATAGTGAACTCTGATGTGCTTAGCTTGGCCTAGCTCATATTT
>JAFBMS010000060.1:838665-1023665 GCA_019788955.1 Albula glossodonta | reverse complement strand
GCAACCCCCCGCCCCCCCCACCCGATGGCAGGCTGCTTTGGAGATGAAAGGGGTGTAATCTGTGTTTTCCCTCTGTGTGGTGTTCGTGAGTGTGTGCGTGTGTGTGTGTGTGTGTGTGTGTTATCTGTATGGCACAGCAGTTGGGGAGAGATGGGAGTGATTATAATCTCCTTTCTCTCACTCTTTCTTAAAACATCGACCCCGCCCCTCACAGGAGCTTCACACGCTTGGAGAGCGTCGCATGCCGATGCATCAGAAACTGATTACAGAACGCTGATGAGTCCCCCCGCACACCGCCCCCCGCCCCCCCGCACCCGCCCCCCCTGGTTCCTGGTAGAGTTTTAGGAGTCTTCTAAACTTCTGTCTTACACATGGAGCGGGCCGCGGGTTGTAGGTGAGACATGGAGCCCGTGTGCGAAATGGTGTCTTTAAATATGAATACGTCTGTGAAACGCTGTTAACAGAGAGAGGAGGAACATGTGTTCCTACTGGAAACAGAGGTAGAGGAATAGCGGAGCAGGGAAAAGCTCATTGGTCTAATGCAGGCCTGTCAGGGAGAATCACTCTCACAAATGACATCAGAGAAAAACTGATATATTTTTCTTTTCCACTGACAGGTTAAAAGAGAAGTTCCATGCATTATTTAAGGCAGCTGAGGGCTCTGTCAGCCCGTGATTGCCGCGTTAGCAGAAACAGGTGCTGGTGAGGTAGCGGGGAGCGCGTGGGCACGCCGCTCGCGTCTCTTAACCTTTTCTGTGGGAGCGCCCACCTCCAGTCCTGCGCTGCCACACGGTCAGCACTTTTCTTACTTTGTGCTCCCTCTCTTCTCCTCGCCTTTCTTTTTGAAGCCTTTTTGATTGGACGGTCGGTGTCACTTTCGTTTATCCTGAGCCGGGCCTGTTCAGACACCCTCTTTCGGCCCCTCTCTCAATTGTGTGCTGTGTTTTATAAATGCCCCCCCCCAACCCCCCTCCCCCTGCTGGATCTCTCTCACTCTCTTTTTGGTTCCATGCCCAATTGTGTGCCATGTTTTATAAATGTCTCTCTCTCTCTCTCTCTCTCTCTGCATGAGCGTTTTGGGTGTGTGTTTGTTGTGTGGGATGTGTATGAGGTGTGTGTGAAAGGGCCTGTTTTGCCTACTCTGTGCTGTGCTCAGCTCTCTGTCCCAACACTGTGCTGTATATGAGTGTGTGTGAATGTGTGTGTGAGACATAGACAAAGGGAGAGATATAGAGAGAGCTTGTGTCTGTGTGTCTGTGTGTGTCTGTGTGTGTCTGTGTGTGTGTGTGTGTGTGTGTATTACATGCACCATAAGATATGGAGTGAAGCCATAGCAGGCAGTTGATCAGAGATTATTAATGAGACGGATCGTTTTATTTTATTACACACACACACACATACTCTCACACATGCATAATAATAATTCTCTCTCTCTCTCTCTCTCTCTCTCTCTCTCTGTCATGTCTGTGTGATGGAGATGGGAGGTGTAGCTGCTCAGTGAGCAGTGAGGAGTGTGTTAGACAGGAGGAGCAGCTCAGACACACAGGTGGTGCCTGACAGAGGAGCTGAGCTCAGGCATTCCCCCCTCACTCCTCCTGTCCAATCAGATTCTTCCCTTGACTCTTCACATTCCCCATGTCTGAGCACCGACATGCAGATTGCCGATCACAGTTACACTTCCTGTTAATCTTCGGTCAGGTTTATCTTCATTTTACCGAATTGCTGTACGTCAATATAATCTGACAAAGCGTTCAGTGCAGGCTACATCTGTACTACATGTATCTACATCCTCTACATATGTGGACAACATCTGATTTGCTTAAGTTTTTAAGGCTTTCACATCACAGCGTATCAAGCAAACAAATCGAACGAGTAAAACTGATGGGTACATTGTACGTGGTTCCAGCAACAATATAGAGTCATTTCTGCAATACTGTTGCAACCAGTGGAAATGAAAAGACAACACCCACACACAAAACTGGTCAGTTTGCATCAATCACACTGCAGGATAAATTTCTTAGAGCAATATAATATGTAATATTATAATCTTTGCTATAAAACTGTATGAATCCTTGAGAATTATCATTCATTTATGGTAAATAAAATGAAAAACGTTGGAGAAAATGAAGTCATGGAGTCATTTAACTGTAAGTAGAATAACAGGTCTCATTATAGAGGATACTTCAGAGGCTCTGCACAGCTGCCGGTTAAAAAATCCGCGCAACATCAAAATTCCTGAACAATGCTAAAATGAGAAAAATGATAACATCAGACATAGACATTAAACAACTTGACCATAATATATTCTCTCTTGAAGAAATGTTGATGTTAGAAAATCAAAAGGCAGCAGCAATCTCTTTATATAACATAAATAGCATCAAGAATTTTCTATTAATTATGCCATAAAGTGTGCTACAGACTTTGGTGTCTCCCTGACAAACTGTACAAGAAACTATTTTGGAAAATGCTTGCAAGCCATTTAGATCTGTCAGCAGCAGATTCACTCAATTTGAAATTCTCTACAGAATTTATTGTACCCCACACAAAACTCCATTAAATTGGCCTGGCTGAGAATGGTACATGCTTTCAGAGGAGAGGCTGGCTATCACATTTAGCGGTGCAATGTAAAACGACGGCAGAGTTCCAGGAACAGTCTGTCAGAAAACAAATGGAACATGTAATCATTAAAGTGTCTCTCACTTCTAGATTATATAAGGTACAAGAGGACTTATCAAATGAACAAATACACCAAAACATATTGCTTTATGCATGAATACAAAAAAAGAGGACTACAAAATTTGACCTGGCAATTAGTATAATAAAACAAGGAAAAAAGTCATGCAGCTCATAGGACAAACCTTTAGAATAAATCAACAACCCATGCAAAATAGCTATGTGGCACTCAGGTGCTGCAGAGGGTACAGAAACGTGTTCATGTAGCACCAGTAGAGGCTATGTGGCATTCAGGTGCTGCAGAGGGTACAGAAACGTGTTCATGTAGCACCAGTAGAGGCTATGTGGCATTCAGGTGCTGCAGAGGGTACAGAAACGTGTTCATGTAGCACCAGTAGAGGCTTTGATAGAGCAGGCTCTCAGGCCCCCTACTGACTATTGGTCGAGACATTGAAACAAACGTTTTCCTGTTTCATAGACAGCATCACCATCGTCAAAGTATATGCCAGCATCCATGGCATGTACAGGAAGTAATTAAAGGGTGTAAAAAAAAAAAATATATATATATGTGTGTGTGTATACACACACACATAGGCATTGTTCGACTATATATATATGTATATATATAGTTGAACAATGCCTACAATGTGTATGTGAGTGTATGTATATGTAAAAAAATGTCTATACATATGTATATGTATATATACACATAAATATATACATTGTAGACATTGTTTGACTGTAATATAAATAATATATAACCATAATAATATATTAATACTATAGTATTATATTTATCATTCAGTAAAAATGTAGTATTTTAGTATTTCATAAAATGTTGACATATGTTCTCCATCAATCAGCAGAAAAAAAACCAAAGCATATGCTTTTTCAATATCTCGTTGGCAGAATGGCAAAACCTTTGTGCTGAAACATCTTTTGCTCTTCTGCTTGTACAAAATGTGAAATGCCTTCATAATGAATTTCACATTATTCCTGTTTGTCAGGTGACTGTGTGAAGCCACTGTTGATGGTGCAAATGTTTTTTATTGAAGTATTTGCAATCATATAATCCAAATTTAAGACAATTGTAGAAAATTTTTCTTTGTAATATCAGGAAAATACATAGAGTTATAATATTTGTAAATAAATAACTAAATAAATATTTTGGGTCCTCTATTAAATCCAGTTCAACTGAAACTTGATTACATTATTTCTTGTTTATTTCATATATAACTTTGAAAATGGGGGGGGGGGTTCTATTAAATAGAAAAACTGACTTTCATTTTAACTTCCTGACCATTTTTCATTGTTGCTGCTTCTCCAGGTGTGCTGAACACCCACTGGGTCATGTAGGGAACATGTGTTTCCACATCCCTCTTGGAGTACAGGCAGTATATGACTGGTGTTGTATGTGCAACAGGAAAACAGTAAAGGGAGGTTTTCAAGTGAATGAGAGAAGTCACTCAATCCTCCCGAGTTAGTAACAGATCAGCTGGGCCAGGGAATGGGGAAAAATGAAAAAGAAGCACATGAAATAATGCCCTAATATAAATAGAATTGTGCCCAATAAAGCATCTATTCATGTCCAAGTCAGCTAGCCCGTGGCAGTGTTGTTTTACCCCTGAGGGTGGAGGAGGGTGGAGGACATACAGAGTCAACCTTGAGAGTGTAGGAGGGTGGAGGAGGGTAGATGGGGCTCCATCAGAGCAGTGCATGTGCACTTATAGACTACAGTAATTCCTCTGACATCGTATCTGTATCAGCGCCATCTCCTTACCCAGCGCTCCCTCAAACGCACTGTAACAGGAGACACGGTCTCCTACACGGCAACCCCCACAGCCAACCAACAGCCAGCGCCACCCGATATTCCTCTACGGTTTGTTTTCCGCTAAATATTTACAGTGTTGAGTGGGAGGCTGAAGGGAGAGTATCTGCTATCATGAATTCTCTCTCTCTTGCTTTCTTTCTCTCTATCTCTCCTTCCTTTTCCTATCCCTTTCATCCTCTCCTTTCTCATTCTCCCTATTAAATATTTCCAAATATGTTCTAAATTTTAATAAGCTGTAACATTAATAAGCTGTAACATTAAAAACAATAAAATGTAATCTTATTATGAAATTTAACCTTAGTATAAATTGTAAATAGAAAGAAAATTACCAATGAAATATCTTTACATAAATGAGCCTGTATTGGCCATACCTCATAGCTATAATAATTATAACTATAATGGTAAATTAGCTAACATAAGTGGAAGGTATCAGATAATCACTGTTTCTGTGTCAGGCTGAGATTGACAGCTCGGAGAGACTGGTGGGGTTCTCGCTTCCTCCGCCAAAAGGACCTGCACTTTTCTGGGACGTTTGGGAAGAAGGTTGTTTCTTTTTCGCGAACATTTATTTACATTGTTTTCTTTCTTTATTTTTTAAAATTTCCTCCCTACTCCCGCTCTCTGTCTCTGTGTGTCTGTGCATGCAGACCGCGGGGACAGCTCTTCTGTCTTCCATTCTCTCCTTATGAAGCAGAACAGTGCTGTTTGGGCCAGCTGTAGAAATGAGCAGTTTTATCGCAAGAATACATGCAAATGTCCCCTGATGATCAAGTGTACACAAGCTAAGCAATCATTATCTTATTTAAAAATATCAATGTTAATAACTGTGTACTTTATAAATCAGAACTTTAATAATGTGGTAATTTATGTACTTCTCATAAGTAAGACTAAACCAGGGCCAGACTCAGTGGTGTGGGAACACTTCAGTTCTTCTTTCATCTCTGCTGTCTGTAAATACCAATATAAATAATGAAATAGTGTATCTGAATGTGTCTTTGTAAAGATGGCTTCTAACAGTGCACTGTTGGAAGCAGAGGACAAGAACACAGACTTGAACAATTTACCTTCAGAACTCTTTACTCCCCACTTTTCAAGGCCTTGAGAGGACATATCAAAAATGATGTGTGTGTGTGTGTTTGCATGCTACAGTGAGAAAGAAAGAACAACAGAGAAAGAGAATGAGAGAGAGAGAGAATACAGGGTGTGCGAAAGAGAGTTCATATTGGTGTGTGTGTGTGTGTGCGCGCAGGCTGGAGCGTTTCCAGGAATCCTGGGCCCCCTAGTCTATTGATGATATTGTTGAACGTTTTGGGGCCCTGGTTCACCCCTGGGGCACCAGAATCATTCAGGGCTCTCACCCCTTTACAGTGCCAATGACTGCATGTGTGGCAGACCGTACATGCTGCTGCTGACTCACTGGTTCCCCCTGTGGCCACTGTTTAAAGTGCAAGAAGGGATGCTCACAGACTGTGTTTCTAGGACACAGTGACATTACATTACAAACAATGATCCTATTGAGGAATAAAGAACACGTAGGGTAATCAAGGAATTAAATTGTTGCTATTTTTATTACCTTTTATAGTTCTTTGATCTTTAAAATGTAATAATGTCTTGAAAACCTCTTTGTATATTTTTTGTAATAGTGAGGGCCAGTGTGTGTGTGTTGGATGTGTGTAGAGAACACAGTCCTACCGGAATGACTCACCTCAGATGGTCCTGCAGTCTCCGCCCCTCTCCCCTCTGTCTTGTCCTATCCTTCCTCTATCCTCTCTTTCGCTGATGTTTCACAAATCTTCCCATTCCCTCGTCCTCCAGCTGAAATATTCCCTGAGTTTCAGCCATCAGAAATTAATGTTCCATAAATCATTGATCTATAAACGACAGAGGTTGTGCACTGACCACTCTGGGTAGAGCTTCACACACACACACACTCTCACACACACACACACACACACACACACACATACACACACACACACACACACACACACACTCTCTCGCTCTCTCTCTCACACACACACCTCAAACACACAGTTTCAATCTCTGTCTCTCTCTCTCTGTCTCTCTCTCTCTCTCTCTCACACACACACACACACACTCAAACACACAATTTCAATCTCTCTCTCTCTCACACACACACACTCTGTCTCTCTCTCACACACACACTCAAACACACAATTTCAATCTCTCTCTCTCTCACACACACACACTCTGTCTCTCTCTCACACACACACTCAAACACACAATTTCAATCTCTCTCTCTCTCACACACACACACTCTCTCTCTCTCTCTCTCACACACACACTCAAACACACAATTTCAATCTCTCTCTCTCTCTCACACACACACACACTCTCTCTCTCACTCTCTCTCTCGCTCTCTCACACACACACACACACACACACACACACACACACTCTCTCTCTCTCACTCTCTCTCTCGCTCTCTCACACACACACACACACACACACACTCTGTCTCTCTCTCACACACACACTCAAACACACAATTTCAATCTCTCTCTCTCTCTCTCACACACACACACTCTCTCTCTCGCTCTCTCACACACACACACACACACACACACACACACACACTCTGTCTCTCTCTCACACACACACTCAAACACACAATTTCACTCTCTCTCTCTCTCTCACACACACACACTCTCTCTCTCGCTCTCTCACACACACACACACACACACACACATACACACAGCACTGACAGAGGGAGAAGCTTGCCTGCTCCAGACTGACAGAGAGAACCGTTCTCTGTTCTACACTGAACTAGAGAACTGTCCCCTGTGCTACAGTGATTGAGGCAGAAGAATGCTTCATTTACTGTCTTGCATGCACTGCAGGGGATGAAAAGGGGAGGGGGGGGGGAGCGGTGGGACCCCTGTGAAACGGGGGCACAACCTGCTGCACCTGCCTGTTTCCTGTCCGCTCCATTGGCCGCGCTGCAGCCTGCGCTTCCTGCTACACCCCTCCACAGAACAGAGATATCAGCACATCCTCAGGCAATTAGCACATTAATCACTAAGGGAATAAACAGCACAGCCCAGGTCACTTTCCCCATGCACCGCCGGGCCCCTAGGGGCCCCTCACACCCAGGAACCATCATTAAGTGCTTTACCGCACTCACACGCATGGGTAGCAGGCCTCCACTGTGTCTAATAATTACACCCACTTCACTGTCTCAAGCCCCCTCCCCCCTCCCTGCTCTCATACCAGTTGAAATAATAAACTGCTCCAGCCCATTTACACCGGCTTATCAAATTGACTCTCCAGAAGATCTGCTTGAGAGTTTTTGACTGTGTTTGGGAGTGGCTTAATCAATAGAGTAGGGGTGTGGTTTAATCAATAGAGTAGGGGTGTGGTTTGATTGACAGGCTTGGGATGTGGTTTAGTCAATAGAGTAGGGGTGTGGTTTGATTGACAGGCTTGGGGAGTGGTTTAATCAATAGAGTAGGGGTGTGGTTTGATTGACAGGCTTGGGGAGTGGTTTAATCAATAGAGTAGGGGTGTGGTTTGATTGACAGGCTTGGGGAGTGGTTAAATCAATAGAGTAGGGGTGTGGTTTGATTGACAGGCTTGGGGTGTGGTTTAATCAATAGAGTAGGGGTGTGGTTTGATTGACAGGCTTGGGGTGTGGTTTAATCAATAGAGTAGGGGTGTGGTTTGATTGACAGGCTTGGGGAGTGGTTTAATCAATAGGGTAGGGGTGTGGTTTGATTGACAGGCTTGGGGAGTGGTTTAATCAATAGCTTAGGGGTGTGGTTTGATTGACAGGCTTGAGGAGTGGTTTGATTGACAGCACTGAAGCTGTTTGCTCTCAGACATGCCCACAGCACATTATGCCCACGTCTCCTGGTCACTCAGGCTGGTATCTGTGTGGACACTGAGTGAGGTGTGAGAGTAAATACATGACAACATCCTCACTTACCAGGACAACATAGTTCTGTCAGTATACTTCTATCTGTGTGTGTGTGTGTGTGTGTGTGTGTGTTGGTACTTGACTGAGATCATGTGTGTTTGTTTGTACACAGGACCGTGTATGTGTGTGATTGTTAATGACTGTGCGAGTGTGTAGTGGTGTACATGTGTATGTGCATGTGTGTGTGAGAGAGCTGCTGTTGAATGACACTGTGGAGTGAGACAGGCAGAGCCAAGGCTGAGAGGAACAGCACAGGCCTCTGTACTTAGAGTCCAGCCCGGCTAATGGAAATGTAGTTTGTTTAATGACCCTGAATTCCTGTTTGTAATTAGATGTGGGAATTGCCGGCGCTTTGTACCAGATGATACTGTATTAACAGATCAGGGCAGAGCTGTGGACCAGGACTGCTGCTGCGGATCATTTTTCATTCGGCTGACACGCGGGTGTGCAACTACAGCGGACGGGGGATTGATTGTAAATGAGCCTCAAAATGATGCCTAATGAAAACCTGTAAAGACACTTTCATTTCTAAATACCAAATTAGCACAACCAACCCCACTGCATACACACTTCAGGAGGAGGGAGGCTGTGTGTGTGTGTGTGTGTGTGTGATTGTTTGTGTGTATTGTGTGTATGTGTGCGACTGTGTGTGTGAGAAAACGGTCATTTGTTCTGTGGGAAATGGTTGAAGTTGTTGCTAGTTTTTTTTTTTCTCGGTCAGTCTCATTGATATGTAAACACAAGGGGAATCAAAGACATCTGTTCTCTCTCCCCCTCGCTCTCTCTCTGTCTGAGCAGTTAATGCTGGTTATGATCAAAGAAGTGCCGTCCTGAGCCACTCAAAGGGAGGCCGTCCTTCTGATGTGCGACATGTTTCTGTGATAAGGCTCAGAGAAGCTAGGTGTGCCCATAAAATGCACTGTAGGAGACAGACGCGCTCTGATAAACAGCTGATAACACACTGAGGGGGTGGTGCGGGACACAGGAAGGAGGCAGGAGGACATGTGTTTCACTTCCACCTAGTCTTCATGGACAGGAGGAAGTGAGAGGGGTGTGAGGGGGAAGTGATGGAGTGTGGGGAGGAAGTGGGAAAGGTAAGGAGGAAGAAGTGAAATGTAAGGAGGAAGAAGTGTGGGTATAAAGATGTGATGGAGTGTGGGGAGGAAGTGGTGCAGTGAGAGGAGGAAGTGGGAAAGTGTGTGGAGGATGTAGTGTGGGTATAAAGATGTGATGGAGTGTGGGGAGGAAGTGGTGCAGTGAGAGGAGGAAGTGGGAAAGTGTGTGGAGGATGTAGTGTGGGTATAAAGATGTGATGGAGTGTGGGGAGGAAGTGATGCAGTGAGAGGAGGAAGTGGGAAAGTGTGTGGAGGATGTAGTGTGGGTATAAAGATGTGATGGAGTGTGGGGAGGAAGTGGTAGGAGGCAGAGTATCTTCACATGAAAAAGGCTATAAGCAAAGGCCTCTGGGGGCTTATGCAGAATATGTTCACTTGGGAAGGAAACATTAGCCATGAGACTTGGGCTTTGAGTCCCAACTGCACAGTTAGCAGTAATCCACTAAGAGATTTACACTGGCGAGGAAACAATTGGGCCAGCCTTGCTGGGGAAGAAAAGGGCTAAGCCAGTTAAGCTTGTTAGTCTCATTGCTCTCTTGCGGCCACCCCTGGCTGCTTGTAGACTCACAAGTTGAATTAATTCTGACTTTGTCATCCTCCAACGACATAGGGAGTTTGTAATCGGTATTGCATCTGCGTTGTGGAAAGAAATGAGGTCTGCCTCCTCTGGAGCTAGTAGGAGCAGGTTGTTGCATAAGCCTAGACAGTTCCAATGTGTTTGCATGGGAAATTAAAAAAAGGCAATGAACGTAATTTCAGCTGAAGTATAAAGACATGAATATCTCTGTCTTCACCTTAATATATGATTAATCGCATAAATGTTTATGTTGATATTCATTGCCTTGTGTGTCCATTTGACGTGTGCAAATCAGTAACAATCTGCGTGGTGAAATGTGAAATTCAGGCTGACCCTTTAGGCTCTGCTTCTGGTCAATATTGACCACTACTCATATATGTAATTATATGTGAAGTTTTGTACCAACAAACATTCATTCCATTTAATTTCATTTTTACGGCCTTGCTCGCAACTTCTATGTTCATGTTCAAGATTTTTGTTGACAAGCATTCAGCTATACTGTACAACTACATCATACAACTAGGAGAAGAAAGACATGAAAACAAACATAATTATTCTAAGAGTAAGTACAACTAGAAGAGCTGCAGGAGCTGAAGTGTCCTGCTCCAGGGCCAGTACTTTAGGTCAGGGGGTAAAAGTCAGTGCTCAAAGTGTCACATTGGGAAACAGGACCTCGAGCCTAATTACGTTTGTTTGTGTTCACTGTGTCTGTGTTGTGTTAGTGCTGTGCAGTGATGACTGCGCTGTGTGCATGGCTCAGGGCTGAATGTTCGAGTGCAGGTGTCCTTAATATGTTTAAGCTGAAATTTGTCAAAGCATCCTATTTTCTGAGCAACAGATGATGCTCTGTAAGTAACAGATGAAGTCAATGGCGGTAGGAGGAAATGGTGGAGGGGTGTGTCAGTCGTTTTTCTGTTAGCTCAAACAGAGGTCCGTTTCACCGAGGTCAGACATCGGCCCAGCCATATGTTTGCGTTTGAGCATCTAAAACAATGTGGCCGAAACGCTGGCGAGTTTACAATTTCTCTTGACTGATTTGTGAATGTTTCGCAGTCGCTCCTCGTATACCGTTGGAGTAATCAGCTGTGAGAGCGGTGGCACAGCGGCGTTCGCCGCAGCAGAGTGCCGTGGGGGTCCAGTCATCTGCTCTCGTGAAACCCTCAGCCGTGACTGGAGCAGCTGAGAGCTGTTAGCCTGATGTGACAAAGAGGGTGGAGCGAGGGCAGACGGAGCGGGGCGGGGCAGGGCGCCTGTGTGTGCAGGATGGCCAGGCTAGTGGCAAGGGTTACCGCAGGGGGGCAGGGAGGCAGGGTGGGGGCGCTCATGCCCCGCAGCCTTATCCCTTCTTTCTGCCGTCCCGAGGGTCTATTTCCGGCCCTCCGCAGGTTCCCTCGGTTTCGACTTCAGAATCTCCACTAAGGGATTCGCTCTCGCTACGTTAGCGGCTCTCCTACCTCCAGCCTCCACGTATTTACTCACAGCAGTTAACACTCATTAAGAGAGCTTCATTTAGAGATCTTCATTAAGAGATCTCTTTAATCATTTTCTGTTTCAATTCAAACACCTTTGTGGATGTCTCTGGTGAATCATGTTCCCATTGTTCTGGGAGGGAATTAATGACTCACAATTTATATTTTTCATATTCTTCATTACTTCTTTGTTATTGCATGTAAATGGGTTTTCATCCTGCCCACCCCCAAACCCACCCTTCCTCACACCCTCTCTCTGTTTAATGGAGGTGTTTTCATAAATATGTAAAGACATATGTCTGCATGTCTGCCTCTAGCTGAACACATATCCCCCCTTGTAGAAATACAGTCATACTTTATACAGTGTGTCTAATAAGATTTAGGGAGTGCTGGGGAATGAATCTGGGAGGACGTGACTGTGTGTTTCGACATGGTCCTGCAGAAATGCAACGGAATACTTGTCACGGCGCTCGTGTCTCCTGCCTCTTTGACTTCAGGGACAAAAGGGCAGACCGCTCCTGCTTCGGTCACGCCCACTTTATCCGTCTCTCACCTTCGGTCCGTGCCAGATTATCATTTATCCCCCAACTTTTGTTGAACAGGTAACGTGCTGCATCCGTACCGCTGCTTAAAGTCTGTAGCCAATAGCTGAGAGATGCATCCAGATGTCTTGTCGCCAAGGAGACCCAAACTGATAAATAGCAGTTGTACAGGGCCTCTAGAGAGCGCTGTCCTTGGCTGAGGGGGGGAGGGGGACATCTGTGCGGTGTAGGAAGGAGGGGAGGGCAGGGAGGTGTCTGGCACAGCCGTAGAGAAAGCAGACACCTAAAAAACACCCCCTTTCTCTCCATCATCTTCTGAGGAGAGAGAGAGAGAGAGAGAGAGAGAGAGAGAGAGAGACTCCTGGAGCAGGCAACCCAAAGCACTCAGAGACTGCGCTGCACCACGCTGTATGACTTCAGCATTGAAACACCATTGCTGCTAAAATGAGTTCAAACCTTCAGTAGCTCTACATGCCATATGAAAACTTTTCCTGTATCTAAAACTGTCTTACTGGCAGTTCTTATGACTGTTGCGAACTGCAAAGCTGTAATGGTGTAACTATTACACTGTGAATAGTACCTTGAAGTGGGGGTGTCTGTGAAGGTTGATGTCGTTGTTGTTGTTGTCGTCGTTGCGGTTGTAGTTGTTATTGTTGTTGCTGTCGGTGGCGGCTGTCTGCGAGCTGATTTGTGGGTGGTTTTGAGTGGCGGCTGAGGAAGGCTGTGTCAGGGTAAAATAAAAATAAACACGTTTGAGAAGCAGAAGCAGAAGCCTGACAGGGGTTTGCAGCATATTTGTCATTAGTGTGAATTTGCATGTACCTTGTTGAGCGCGGGGGCCGGGGGGTTTGGCCAAAAGCGCAGCTGCACTGATCGCCTCGCCTTCATTTATCTTCATTTCTTCCCAATTACACCAAATTAGCAATAGTCTCAGTTGCATTACCAACTTAATCCCCATTTTCTGCAGCCGGCGTTCGGCAGTGGCAGATGATTCCTTGGCGGGAGTCAGGGTAAACAGCCATGAAAATGCCACCCTGGCAGATGGCGAGGCCCACAAGAAATATGACAAACACAGCGCCAGTGAGCCTCCCGCCTCCCGCACGCTCTGCAAGCTGTCAGTGTGTGTGCGTGTGTGTGAGTGTGTGTGTGTGTGCCTGTGTACGACTGTGTGTGTGTGTGTGCTTGCGTGCATTTGTGTATGACTGTTTGTGTGTTTTTGTGTGCACGACTGTGTGTGTTTGTGTGTGTGTGTGTGTGTGCATGCATAAGTGTTAGTTTCCTGTGTGTGTGTGTGAGTGCGTGTGTCTAAATATTGAAATGTGAATATGTTTGGTTGATTTTGTGTGCACATGAAGGTGTGTGTTTGTCTTAAATCTTTTAAATCTTCTACCATATATTGTGTTTGATTAATGTTTCTATGTGATACATTTTGTTAGCTGTTTTCATTGTACATTGAGTGATATTACAAATGAGAAAGTGAATATCAGCAGATCTGGGTGGATTAATTACCTTCACTGTGATTGTGCTGTGTGGTTTGTGAATGAACAGTGTATACATTAACCTCCCTCATGAGAAAGTTCATTTGCGAGTTACTCCATTCATCCATGTTCCGTGACAGTAATCATGGAAACATATTTTTCCTCTCAAAACTGGACTGGATGTGTAAATACAGTCGCTGAGAGTTATGAAAAATAACG
Source organism: Albula glossodonta (assembly GCA_019788955.1). Lineage (NCBI taxonomy): Eukaryota > Metazoa > Chordata > Actinopteri > Albuliformes > Albulidae > Albula > Albula glossodonta. The sequence continues at coordinate 1,009,823 of JAFBMS010000060.1, read as the reverse complement.
AGCTGGGAGATACAGCGATGGGTTTGTTTGTTTGGGAATAAACAGGGCCGGAGCTGGGTGCTTTCTCCAGGCCCGACCTGGCCTCTTCCCATAAACAAATCCCACATATTGTTTACACCCTCCTCTCACACACAAACATGGGGCCAGCCATGAGCGCTCACACTCGTAATTCACATGGACTTACAAACATCAACATACACTGCAGAGGGGTGCCTCGGATACAAGTCTCATTATGACTCCCAACAACATGAAGCAGATGAATGCAAAGCATTAATGTATGGACATGAGTTAGCCTCACCCCTGACACAGGCCATGTTGGACAGCAGTACAGACTTCTGGTCTTAAAAACATAAACATATTAACTCTATTCTAATTACCGCACCTGTTCCTGGCTGTGAAGGGTAATCAGCTGTGATATTCGAAGTCGGGGTTGCAGCTGGTAGATGGGCGTGGCTCTAGGCTAGGTAGATGGACGGAGCCGGACAAGGTAAATGGCTGAGGATAGGTCACATGACCAGGCGAGGCTGACTGAGGTAGATGGGATTGGCTGAGTCAGGCAAGTGGTTAGACTGAAATATTTAGTGGAATTAGTGGTGACTTTTTGATTAGTAGCATGGCTTACTGTATACATTACACATGTGTGCGTGTGTGCTACTCTGTGCTGTGAACTCTACTGAAGACTCTATGGTGCATTGGATGCACCCTCATTGAAGCAATTAATACACCAAAATGCTGACTGAATAGCTTAATTAAATTTCATGAACAGATTTTGACAGTGGCTTTGACTGCTTTTGAACTGAATCGAATATCATTACTGCCTTGTAGTGAAGTTTTTGCTCATTAAAAAAGGCCAAAGTTTACATAAAACAAAAATGATAGATATGTACCATATCATATATCTGAGAAACTAAATATGAAACATATACGGTCCCAACAGTGTTAAAAAAGAGTCCATTAATACATGTTCAGTGAAAAGAGTTTGGAAATACATTGTTTTTAAAAAATGGTTTGAAAGGTTTTTCCCATGAAGTAAACTTCAGTGTATTAGAAGTGTGATGCTTTAAGGCACGATTGAGTTCGATTGTGTTCAGCTTCAAGCGTTGGAGGACTGATGCCATAAGAACATAATTGGAGGCCATTATCTGAGGTCTTCTGCAATCATGAATAAAATTCTTTGCATGTGCGCTTTTTTGATTATTCTAACATTATTGGAGTTTTTTTCAGGTGCATTTGTCCAGGGAAACATACAACATACAGTTTTAATAAAAACATCAATGTGAATGTAGACAGAAATAATACACTGCTTGTCTTCGGGGTGCAATTAGTGATCCAGGATATAAGATGTTAGCGTAACAAACTTTCTTCTTGCGTGCATGTTTAGGCTAACACCCTTGGATTGCCATGGCTTAACTGATTTGGCACAGCGGAGGCGCTTTTAGCGGGGAGATGTGAGGGACTGGGCCGTGGAGGGCGGAGTGTGTGGAGCGTGCAGAGTCGGGGGAGGGGATGTAATTATGCCCAGTCCTGCTAACCAGGTCTGTCAGTGTGTTGTTAAGGGGGAACGGTGATGGACACATTATCAAAGCATGACTGACGGATGGACAGGGGTAGGGAATCGGCCTGTTAATGGTCACCCTCTCTTTCCTTCTCTCTGTCTGCCCTCTCTCTCTCTCTCTCTCTCCTTCTCTCTCTCTTTATCTATCCTCCCTCTCCCCCATTTCTCTCCCTTACTATCTTTCTGTCCATCTCTCCCTCTTTGTATTGCTCCCTCTCTCTCTCTCTTTACCTGTCCCTCCCTCTCCCTCTCTTTTTCTCCATCCATTTTTTTCATGTACAATTTCGTGTTAATAAAGGTGACATAAAAATGTGAAAAATCTCTCTTTCTCCATCTCCCCCATCTCTCTGTATCTCTCTCTCTCTCTCTCTCTCACTCTTTATGTCCATCTCTTCCTCTTTATTGTCCTTCTTCTGTCTCTCTCTCTTTCATCTCTCCCTCTTTATTGTCCTTCTTCTCTCTCTCTTTCTGTCCATCTCTCCCTCTTTATTGTCCTTCTTCTCTCTCTCTTTCTGTCCATCTCTCCCTCTTTATTGCCCTCCTTCTCCCTCTCTCTCTCTCTGTTTCTGTCCATCTCTCCTTCTTTATTGCTCTCCCTCTGTCTTTACCTGGCCCTCTCTCTCTCTCTCTCTCTCTCTCTCTCTATTGCTGCGCTGGCAGAGTTGCGGGCTAATTACCCTGGCAGCGGGCGCCGGAGGACGTGCTGGAGAAGGCCCAAATGGGCCGTCAGCACCACTCCACTCCCTCTGATTTACAGTGGTAAAACGCACAGAGGTCCGGGCTCAGCCGTCACTCACAGATCCAGGTTTAGGAGGCGAAACTGCTGATTTATAGGATGGTCAGTGTATTAAAACACTGAGAAACTGCATTTGTCTTTTTTTCCGCTAGAGGAAGGACTCTGTTTTGGACTGCTAATGGCTTCAGTATGAACCTGCTCCCAGCAGATTTTGCCAGAGCAGATTTCATTCAGGTCCAGTTTACATACCACCAACGGTGGGCCTCACCACCACCAAACGTCTCCTGTTCCGCTCTTTGCCTGAAGACACAGAAAGTCAGTTGGTTTTTCGCTCTGCTTTAATCATACTGTTTACTCTAATATGAATGACTATAAACCATAACCATAACGACTTATCATTTACAAGCGGAAGCACCGGGCCAGGACCTGTCAATGTCTATCTATTTAATACATTTATATCATTTTGTTCTAATTGATTGGTTGTATTTTATGGCTGGAATGCTGCCTTTTCAAAAAAACCTCTCTGAGAATGAGCGTAGCTATATATCCCGAACGTTCGAGGTCATTTCAGTAGTTACCATTGTGGCGTGACCGGCTACGTTCATTTGAACTGCTGCCATTTCCATATTTTGAGGAGTATTGATGTGGTGGAGGTTGTGGGGGTGGGGGGTGGTGGGGCTCTGACAGATAAAGCCCTACGGCTCTGTGATGACCGTGTCTGTAAAGCCGTACAGGTCAGTGGAGGAGCCGCGTTGGGGTGGAGGGGTGACCCATATCCCCACTGTCCCAGTGGACACTTCCTCTCAGAGATCCTATTGAAGATTGATTTCTGCTGCTTATTGATACGGGTGAAATTTCAGCCTCTCGCAGAGACCCTCTGAGCTCCTGTTCCCATAAAGGATCTATAGCACAAAGACCCCGTCTGAACCGCATCACAACTGTCTGCACACCACACATGCAGCCATCGCTTTGGGCTGGCCCTCTGGATGGGACTTCAGCTGCTGACAAAGCTGGAAGAGAAGGGGAATCCAAAAGGGGTGACACAGCATTCTCACATGACCTGTGTTTTGACAGTTCCTTCCAATAAAGTTTGTTTTTTTTTTTTTTTTCAAAATGGCACAATTGTGTAAGCTAGCAAGTAATAAATGAGCAATATTTTTTTAACAAGGATGTCTGTTAGATGAGATTCATGAATTTGGTTATCTAATAGTAAAAACCATGTAGCTGAATAGGTAGGATAATCCTGACTACCAATATGGATGCAACACATCGCTGGCTAAATAGCTGATGTTAGTTTGCTGGCTAACTAAGTATTGTAAATGTTAAAATAGGAGCATGGCTGGAGCTATTGGCATTGTATGTGGCATCTTTTAGAGCAAACAGAATGCTGGTAGCTAAGCTTTGCTACGCATTGGATGATGAGTATGGAGCAGTGGCTTGGGTCAAAGCTCAACACATTTGAATGCATTAGTGTAACAGGGAGTTCTGGGAAGGATCTCTCTCTACTGGAAGCCATTCATTAGCTATGAGACCATGACAGGCCTTACCCCAACCAGTTTCCTCAGTTTATTCAAAATAGGTGAATAAACCAATGAATGAACGTTTATCACGTTTCTGTCTTCAAATATATAGTAAGCAGGCTTTTAATAGGTCGATATCTGAAGGCAATGGATCATATCGCTGGTCTCATAAATGTATAGGTGTGTTGTTTATTCATTATTATTTATCTTTTGACTTCTACATACTTCTGTAAGTTTTTCATCTATTCTACTGGCCTACTTTCTAGGGCATGGTATTTGTTCAAGGTATTTATAATGCACTATAAAAAGTACCAAAACCATCTTAGGTGAAATATTTCCAAGTATTTGGTCAGTCGTTTGGGCCAGTGTATTTGCAAATTCTGTAGAACCTCAGAGACACAGTTTTTAGAGATATCAAAACATCAACCAAACATCAACCAAACAGGTATAAAGAATAGCGTAACACTGTAATTGTCTCATATCAATTCACTCATTTGAATTTCAAATGCCATGTCCATTGATAAAGATGCAAACTACTGTCTTAATAATCTAAACGGCAAAAGAAGCTGAAGATAAAGGGTCACCAAAATGGGATTTGGAAAAGCCAACAGTAAAAGAAAAACTAATTAATATTTTAATGAGATCTCAATTACCGCTTGTTTGATTGATATAAATTAGGCTTGTAGCCACAAAATGGGTTTCCTATTTAAAAATAAGGTGACAGTTATGTAACAATTCCAACTGATGAAGAATTAAAATTGGTGTATTTTGACAGCACAGTCAAAGTAACAAATAACCCAGATTTCTGTAAAGTGCAAATCTTGATCTACGATTCCACTGATTTAACTACCCTTTCCCCATGATTTTGTTTGTCACTCCCAACACTCCTAAATACATGCAACCCCTCCCCCCCCCCCCCCCCCCCCCAACTTCAATCCTCTCTCTCTCTCTCTCTCTATCTCTGTATCAGGACAGGGTATACTGTGGGCCTCAGGTGTGCTACTCAGACATTAGTTTAGGCCTGTTTTTTAGTCTCATTGAAATGGCTCCCTGATGTAGGACTGAATCCTGCAGAGGAAGGGTTTAATTCACATTATTATTAAAAGAATCACTCACAGCAATCTGTTGCAAAAACACCATCTGTTATTCTACTCCCAGGAATTCAGCTGCTTATTAAGCAGAATTATACAATGATTTTGATTCCTCTGTTTTTTTCCCTTGCAATTCTACTTAACTCTTTTTATGGCCTCTTGCAATCAAGCTTTCATTACATTTCATTTTATTGATTTATTTATGAATGAGACACTCAACCCTCAACATTATTTAACTGGAAAAGGCTTTGGAGATTAACCCTCTCACTGCCTTGGTGCTGGTTGGTGGAAGAGTTATGCTTTAGCGTGCATTTAGTGTGATGGTGGTAGAGAGGAGCACTGCCTGTTTTAGGTTGTGCTGCTCTGTGGTTCTGTGAGTCTCACCGTGCTGTGGTTCTGCTCCCAGCTCTGCAGTGCTGTGCTGATTTGACTGTGCTGTGGTGGCATTCCCTTCGTGGCTGCGCTGCACCCTGTGCCATGCTGTGCTGTGGCTCACTCGGGTCCCCACCCCGCTGTGTCTCTCTGTGTCCCCAGGTGGCAGTGAGTCCTCCTGGGATAAAGAGAAGCTGCAGTCCCCTCCCCCCCCCGCCGCCCAGCACAGCCTGGGTCACGCGGGCCTGTCGGCCCAGCACAGCCTCTCCTCCCCCACCTCAGCTCCCTACAGCAGAGCCACCTGCTGGCCAATCGTGAGTCACCGCGGCTCTCCGCCTCTCCACCTCTGCTCCATCTCTCCTCCAACCGTTTCCACCTCCTCATCCATCATTCCATCCCCCTTCATCTCCCTCCATCTTTACATTTATCTCTCCTCCATATCTTTCCATCTCCATCTCTCCTGTGTTTCTCCTCCATCTCCCTCCATTTCTCCTGCACCTGCTCTATTGGCCTTGTGCTCTGTGTGAGTAGTGGTCTGTCCACCTGCAGGAGAGGCTGATATTTTGTGATTTTACACTGCTAGAACTTTGCTCACAGTCCTGCCATGTATAGGGTAGGACCCCGTGTCCTACTGGTGCACTTGTTCTCCCACAGATACACGGGGCTCTGTGGGAGGGGTTTATTCACCTTTTCTCATCAGGCATTAAATATTCCTAACCTGCATAATGCCTCACATCTCAACCATTACAATTATGTATGATTATAATTTAATATACTCATTTTTACATACGCATGTTTGTTTTGCTGGCCTTGCTGTGGTCGTTCGTTGCCGAGGTGAAGAGCAGCTCTCCCTCCCCCCACCCCCCCCCCCCCCCCTTTCCACAGGACTCGACCTGCCGTTCATGATGATGCCACACCCCCTGCTTCCTGTCAGCCTGCCTCCCGCATCGGTTGCCATGGCAATGAACCAGATGAACCACCTGAACACGATCGCGAACATGGCCGCTGCCGCTCAGATGCACAGCCCCCTGTCCAGAGCTGGTGCCTCTGTCATCAAGGTAAGAGAGTCGTCCACGCTCCCGCCTGCCACGCGCAGTCTGTCCGTCAGCTCGTAATATCACCGCTCACGCAGCGGGCCTCCCTGTCTGTGAGTGGAGGGAGGCCCGTGTGCACGCTGCCTATTGTCTGCGTCTGATGGCTTGTCAGTACACGCGCTCCTCTTCATCGATTAAGGCTTGTTAAAATGCAGGAGCGCCGTTTTAGCCGGAGCACTGAATGCATATTGTTATGCTTACAGAGAGGAGACATGGTCGCATTAGCGTAGCATCCTCATGGAATATCTACACAGAGCTGTAGCAGTGCTGGAGTGGAGAGCATGACTGTGTGTGTCTGTATCACTTGTGCTGTGAGATTTATGGTCTATGTGGGGATCTGTAGCCTTGTTCTTGTGGGATGTATGTGTGGGGTACGTATTCATATAGGATTATGTTTCTCAGCTCCCACCCCACCACACACTACACGCATAATAGAGGTGTATTGTGGGTAATTCTCATACATCATGAGGAGGGGCAGCAGGTTATAATGGGTGTGTGTGACTGGGACAGGGTGGCTCTCGTCTGTTTTGTTTCTCAGGGCCTGAATCCGCACACTTCCTCCTCTATCCGCCGGCGGGAAAGAGCAGCAAAGAGGCCAGCTCTCTGCCGTTACTCAGCCCAGCTCTGTTTACCTGAAACTGATCCCCACACACCGGATTCTTCTGTAGCGAGTGGCATATTCTTAGTTCAGGAGAGAGGTGTTTTCACAGGAGCATGTGTGTGTGTGTGTGTGTGTAATGGGGGCAGGGGGGTCTCCTGGATCTGCTCTATTTGTACAGTAACATGCGGAGTGCAGATGGCTCAGCTGAGTGTCTGTGTGTGTGCGCAAACCTGCACGCCCTGCCTTACCCTACAAAGATATCAGAGCGGAAATCAGCACAGTGCTCAGTCACTCAGTCAGTCTGTCTGTCCCTCCATCTGTCTGTCTGCCCATGTTTATGCTTATATTTGTGTTTATGTGCTGATACAACATGATGAGGTTATGGTACACTCTGATTGTGATACAGTGAGATTCTGATATAATTGCTATTACAAACATTCCTAACAGTGTTAGCACCAGTCGTAGTCGAGTAGTAGTGCAATGAAATTACTTACAATTTCCATAATCAGTAGTCCAATGAGACTGAACCACAGCAGTATGTGATGTAGTATATAGTATGTTTGTGGTGTAGCAGTGTAGTAGGCAGTAATACAGAGGTTTATGTGTGTAGGAGTTTATAGTGAGCTATGCAGAGGGTTATGAGTGGAGGAGTCTAATGTATGAACTGTGTTTTTGTCACCACAGGAGTGTGTCCAGGACAGCCCCTCCCCATCCCCCTCCCTGGAGGAGCCCCCCCGGCCTGGGTCCCCCTCCTCGCACCCCAGCAGCAGCGCCTCCAGCTCTCCTGCCCCTCACCAGCACACCCCCGACCGTCTCAGTGAGGACCTGCCCCGTCTCTGCATCTACTGTCTCTGTCTGTGTCTGACCATTTACACTTCACTGTCTGACTGTTTGTCCTGTCTGTTTCTACAGTGGTTAACCCCTCTGATGGAGACCTAGGGGATCGGGAGGCTGGACTCAACATGAAGAAAATCCTGAAAGAGAAAGGTATGTGGAAGTGTGTGTGTGTGTTTGATGTAGAATCTTGCTTGGTTGATGTAGATTTGAGACCCACCAACTTAAAGTTGAAAAGATTCATGTACAATTAAACATGTCCTTATCAGCTTTGTTAATATACTATGGTACATAAAAAAGTAAGTTAGACATAGGCTAGATTTGTGCTATTTATACTAATTAGACTAACTCCCATATTGTCATCATTAACCATTCGTTATAGTATGACCTAGGAGTGTCCACAAAGCATAATTTGACTGTGATTCCCCTGTTTAGGGATTTTGGTTCCTGTACCAGTTTCAGATAAATGAGCTCAAAGCAATGATATGATTTTCACATTTGCATGTTGGGTACTGTAGTTCAGTATGGAAACGGAGACTGGCTATATATTGATGGCTGAAGATATATTAAGGATATGACAGGCTGAATCCAGATGACACTTTCACACATAAGTGACACATCAGAAGTTGATGGGATAGGATGTGCATGGCATCTGTAAGCAGTGTAAGACTGAATATGAGGCACTTATAGCGGTGCAGTAAGGAGAGCTCATGAGATGCTCATATGAGTCTGTGTTTGTAGGGCTGCCGTGGGCGTTAACCTGAAGGTGTGTGACCCGTGGGAGGGTCCACACATGGGGTCACATGCGTGTGTAGTAGAACCAGGCCATCATGGCCGGCCCACAGTCAGCGTGCTGCGGCCCGTGTCCGCGGTCACGGCCGTCACGGTAACAGGAAGAAGTGTCTGGCGGCTGGGACATTAATCTGAATCAGCATGCATACCAGCGGGCCCTGACTCCACTTGCTTCTCCATGCAACAAGTCCCTGTTATTAGGGGTGACGCAGTACACCCAGCATTCATCACTGTCTGCCCGGCTGGGGAGCACCTGACGCGTATTCACGACTACAGTGTGTGTATGTGTGTGTGTGTGTGCACTCTTGTGAGTTGTCTATTGAGGTATCTGTCTCAACATTATGGTAAGTATGTAGGTTATTACTTGTATTTGTTAAAAAAAAAAAACTATATACAAAATATAATTTGTGGATAAAAACTGAAAGCATTTACAAATCTTTAAATAAAATGTTGCTTTTTGTACACTATTTTCAAATCAAAATTCACATGCATAACACCTTGTTATTTATACATATTTTTATGAGTTATACTCTATGAATTTACAAAAACATTGAGATTTATGTGTCCTGTGTGTGTGTGTCTGTGTGTGTGAGACATTAAAGTGCAATTTAAGAACTTTAATCATTCATTTACTGAAATCATTACTTGTATCATTGATGCCATTTTATTACATAGCTTCACATGTTGAACATACAGTGACTGATACCTGCAAAATAAATACATTTATTCATCATTCATTCTCAGACAATTAAAACTATTCCAAACCAAAACTTGAAACTGTAGAATATTTCTGCTTCAGAGGAACTGAAGGGGTAAGTTAAATAGCTTACATTGTGCTTCAGATGCCACCCAGTCCAATCTATTCTAGTCCTGTACCACAAATTCTAGTCTAGTTCAGTCTGTTCCAGTCCTGTCCAGTGAAGTTGAGATCCTCCCCTATGGTACTTAAAGGCAGAAGATGAGGAGAAGGAGCTGTTATGGAAATGTATGTCTCTGGTATTCTCGTTAAAGGATCCTCCTTGAGCGTCACGGATGGTCCATCTTAATTAATCACCTAATTAGGGACTTAATTGAACATCTATGAAACACTTATTTATGACGTGAAGTATGAAGCTCTGAGCATTTAGAACAGCCGATGGTTTGAAGGATCTCTGTGCCCCAGTGTGTTTGCATATGCTTTTGTGGTGTGCATGTGAGTGTAGGATGTGTGTGTGTGTGTGTGTGTGTGTGTGTGAGAGAGAGAGAAAGACAGAGATGCACATACTGTGCATGTGTCTATTTTGTGTGCATATGTTTGTGTGTGACATGTATGTGAGCAAGTGTGGGTATACAGTGTGCATTTATGTGTTTGTGTGTATGTTAATGTGACTGTTTGTAAAGTGATTTTGATTGTGTATGTGCTGTGTGCTTGTGCATATATCTAGTGTCCTTGTATGTGAGTGTGTGTATGTAGTGTGTATAGTGTGTGTGTGTGTGTATCTGTTGTCCTTGTATGTGACTGTGTGTATGTAGTGTGTTGTCTTTGTATGTGAGTGTGTGTATGTAGTGTGTGTGTGTGTGTATCTGTTGTCCTTGTATGTGAGTTTGTGTATGTAGTGTGTGTGCGTTGTCTTTATATGTGAGTGTGTGTATGTAGAGTGTGTGTGTGTATGTAGTGTGTGTGTGTTGTCCTTGTATGTGAGTCTGTGTATGTAGTGTGTGTATTGTTCTTTTATGTGAGTGTGTGTATGTAGTGTGTGTGTGTGTGTGTTGTTCTTGTATGTGAGTGTGTGTATGTAGTGTGTGGGTGTGTGTGCTGTCCTTGTATGTGAGTGTGTGTATGTAGTGTGTATTGTGTGTGTGTGTATCTGTTGTCCTTGTATGTGAGTGTGTGTATGTAGTGTGTATTGTGTGTGTGTGTATCTCTTGTCCTTGTATGTGAGTGTGTGTATGTAGTGTGTGGGTGAGTGTGTGTATGTAGAGTGTGTGTATGTAGTGTGTGGGTGAGTGTGTGTATGTAGAGTGTGTGTATGTAGTGTGTGGGTGAGTGTGTGTGTGTAGAGTGTGGGTGAGTGTGAGTGTGTGTATGTAGAGTGTGTGTTTGTAGTGTGTGGGTGAGTGTGTGTATGTAGAGTGTGGGTGAGTGTGTGTATGTAGTGTGTGTTTGTAGTGTGTGGGTGAGTGTGTGTGTAGAGTGTGTGTGTGTATGGTGTGGTGTGTGTATGTAGAGTGTGTGTATGTAGAGTGTGGGTGAGTGTGTGTATGTAGAGTGTGAGTGTGTAGTGTGTGAGTGTGTGTATGTAGAGTGTGTGTTTGTAGTGTGTGTATGTAGTGTGTGGGTGAGTGTGTGTATGTAGAGTGTGAGTATGTAGTGTGTGGGTGAGTGTGTGTATGTAGAGTGTGAGTATGTAGTGTGTGGGTGAGTGTGTGTATGTAGAGTGTGAGTGTGTGTATGTAGAGTGTGTGTGTACGCAGGATAGCAGCAGATGGGTAATGTGTAGCACACACAGTTGGGATGAGACAGCCCAGATGCCTCCAGGCACTTTTAAAGAGACTCAATGTGCACCTGGCCGGTGAGCATGTTTTATTAATGTGTGTGAAATCAGCCCTCCTGTGATGTGCGGATATTGTTGGGCAGAGTGCGTGGCTGTGATTTCTGAAGGGCCAGGAGAGGCTGTGGATGTAGGTCAGTGACAGAGAGTCTGCAAAGAAGGACAGACTAGTGGCGGGCAGTTAGCACAAAGGAATTCACTCATCAATGAGAGTCCACACAATTCATACTCGCATAAACTATATACACATTCACACATGCACACGATACGCACACTCACACATACACAAGCCATGCACAGACATATAAATGCACATTTACACACACCAGTCTCTCTCATATGAACACACATGCAGACGCAGACACACAATATATACGAAAACACACAAGCAGAGACATACAAACACATGCACTCAAACAGATGCACACACTCACATGCACCATGTCACACATGTATACACACACACATACATGCACTTGCTTTCACACAAACATGGCGTACCCTGAGCACACAGATTTTTGTGTACTCAGAACACACAAACACATTCGCTCCCGGCAGCAGACGCTCTCTCCTTAATGATCCCGCTGAAGTCTTCAGAACGTTTAGTGACCCAGTTTCTCTCCGTCCCCCGACACTCTGTCAGGTGCGCAGATTGTGCGAACAGGGAAACGGAGCTGGGGTTCACACACCTGAGCGAGCATGTTCCACAAAAACGGGAGACAAATTCGCCGTGCTTAATGCTTCAGTTTGGTTGTCACAGAGGCCAAGTCTTATAAATGCCATACTGTGTTTGAGATTACTATTGTTCAATTGATTCCAACACTGAGCTATCCCATTTCCCTCTCTCCTCTGACCCCCAAGACACAGGCACTAACTCTCCTCACAAAACCCCAATCGAAGACTCTAACAACAAGCCGTTTCCGCAAGGAAAATTCTACATATACATTCGCGACGAAATCAACCGACTCAGGCTTCTTTGTATGGAGTGAAAAGATTTCCAGTATGGGACAGGAGCCCAAAAGTTCAATCTTTTAATAATTGGTCTACGTTTGCGTTGTTTGTTTACGGGGACGGGTGTGGAAACTCACGGAAGACTGAGCCTGTATGATAAACAGTGTGACACGTTAGTACAGTGTGATGAATGGGCCGCCCGTGGCAGACTGCACCTTTTGTGCAGGAGTCCATTGAATGAACCCAACTTTCCCAGTCTATAAATCACAGCCAGTCAGTCAGTAAGTGAGCCGCACGTAGCTGGAGGCGAGGTCCCCCTTTCTCCACTCCCCCCCCCCCCCCCCCACACCTTTAATCTCGCCACTGCGCTTGGTTTGAGACACGCTCACGTGTGGAACCGTGGGGACAGTGACAGTGTGGTGTAGAGGGTGGAGTTCCGTCGTGGTATAGTGGATAGAGTCGCACTCATGTAATACTCACTGCAGCAGTGTAGTGTTTTTGTTTCATCACCAGAAATATGGACTACTGCTTCAGATTTTTGGAAGGGGCACTGATATTATTAAAATGTTGTATTAAGCTAAAGGACTCCATTAATGCTGCGGGTTTCTGGATTTTGCTCTATTCATTTGTTGAATTTTTACTCATTTTATTTGCCTATATATGGTGGCTTAAACCTGTATAATATACTCTTTCACAAAAGAAAGTATACACATCAAAGTATTATTTTGCAGCCATATTAGTATGCATCTTTCAGGTGTATCTGGTCATCTGCTTTCTAACCCATGTATACTTCCTTTTTTTTGAAGAGTATATATCCAATATCCAATGTTCTTATTAGATTTAAGGTATCCAGGCCGACATATTGTTCCCATTATAAAACCATAAATGTCATTCTGCATTGATAGACTGTAATCAACCAAAAAAATTTGAAAAAAGAAAACTTATAAAAGAAATTCTTGTTTCTCTAAATTATATGACAGGAATATCTGTTCACAATATCAAGTGTATTTTTTTTTTGCTCACCTCTCTTGTTTCTGGTGAACTAAGCTCTCCGATATACTGCTGACTTCTGGGAGATTTGTTCATCAGCCTCTTTGTACTCTTCCTGTAAATACATCTTTTTGCTGTTTTGAGAAAAGCATTCTCTCTCTCACTCTCTCCCGCCATTTGTTTTTTTTTTTGCCTTTTTGAGATTGTTTGCTTGGCTCAGAAAGATGACGGGGGAAGACAATGAGAGTAGGAGAGAGAGAAAAAACTCAAATATCAAAACTCATCCGGTATGCCTTAGGGTGGTTCTGTTATCATCGCCCGATAGGAACCTGTCAGAATGTCTCGTCTACGGTCAAAAACTTGGAACAAAGTTATTGTAAATCAATCTTGCGGATTTGACAAACACACTTGATAGAACAGGATCAAATCTTATCGAAAGACCCACTGCATTTTGATCGATAGATTTATGATACGCTGGACTGTTACAGGCAAACACATAGGCAGTTTTCCTATAAGGGAAAAAAAACAATTGGACACATGACAAATTTACTGCCACAACTATAAAAGCTGGTCAGTGAGAAGCAATCTGATTTGATCCAAGGCAACTCTCTCCCTTTCGTCCACTGACTACTGTCCACCCCATTAACACATTTACATTGTTGTGACATATCCATAGAGGGGGTGTGGCTTACAGGACAAAGGGAGTGTACTCCAGAGTCCTGTGTCACAACAGACACTCCCCTTGTTCTTCTCTCATGCTCCTCCCAATGCTGAACACCTTTCTCAGTGGTAATGAGGGTGGAGAAAAAGTTTGGAGTTCCTACAATAAAGCTGCACAAATGGATTTAAAAAAAAAAAAAAAAAGATTTACAGTCAGTACTGCTTCAGGTCATTGGTCGTCATGGCTGTAGCTAGCTGTGTTTTTGTTTTATTTTTCATGTGGAGGTAAATCGTGCGTTCTTATTGCCTTGTAGGTAGAGCGCAGTCAAACTCAAATGGCACCAGTGAGGCATGTGATCGTGGCGTCATGTGACTATGGCTCCCGCTGGAATTGTGCACCGTGGAGACGCTGGCGTGTGACAGGGCATGTCAGCGCACAGGAAGTGACAGAGCAGCTGTTGTGGATAAATAGAGACGGGCCTGTAATTTAAACAGCAGCTTACGCGTTAGATCCATTCTGACCCCCTCCTGCTCCATGCGTCTGATGGTAACAAGCTGCCTGCCTGCTAGCCCAGAGGGCATGCAGTGTTCATTTCAACCAGAAACCATCAGTAACAGCGTTATATAAATGGTATACTCTTTAATTCAACGATGTACAGATATTACCATTTATTTTAGGGTATGGAAATATAGGAATTTCTCCTGTTTAAGCGCAGGATCAAATTTGACAGCAAGTGGGATTTGCAGAACATACGGTCGGCGACTATCCCGGCAGAGCGATGTCTACAGGCACAACCAGCGTTACTGCGGAAACCCAAAGTAACGATACAATCCCAATCCGAAAGTGAGGTCACGACTCGAAGCCAAGCTAACCAGCCGAGTGCATGAATGGAGATAAGATGTGTGGCGTTCGCGGAAAGACACAAACCGGCTTTCAGCTCGAAAACGTTCAGCCAGTTTCCATAAAGCTGATACAAGGCATCTGGTTACAATCAATGCTTCCTTCTGCCATTATGAAATTAGCTGCACGGAAATTATTTGAAATGCTCTGTAATGATTTCTGATAGAAATGTGCTGTATTGTTCAGCCTTTGAGATAAGCGACTTTTTAAATCAGTCAAAACAAACGCAAAGAGCCGTTTCCGAAAAAAGGAAAGATAGCGGTTTGTTTTCCTTTCTTCCTTTTTTCCTCTCGTTCTTCGCCAGGAATCTGTTTTTTAACTGCAAGTGCTTGGATAGGTTTCAGAACTGATAGCTTCTTAACTTTTTGGCGACGGATGCGGTTATTCTTAGTTCACACAGAAGATAAATAAATAAATATGTGAAGCAAAGACCTCTTTTTAAAGGGCTTGGGTCCTCTTTTGCCTGAATCAAGGCTTGTTTGTTTATGTGAAACGCTCTCTCCAATGAGCAAACGGGACAAATCCACGCGGCTTTGAAAGCCCTTTTTGATCATTAAACTGATTGCTGTTCTAAGCGAGTTTCTGATGCTTTAATTAAACTGGAGTTCTCAGCCCTGCCCTGAGGCTGAACGCCGTCCCCAGCACCCAGCCCGGGCGTTTTGGCAGCCTGCGCAGGTCCAATTCAATGCTTTCCCTTTTTTAAAGATGGAAACACAAATTAGCTTAGCGTTTCGATAATGTTTTCGCGTGCGCTTCAGAAGTAGCATCGGAGGAAGGGGGAGAGCGGAGGGGAATAACAAAGGCGACCGGAGTTGGTGGAAAATTCAGGACAAGGTCATTATTGAAGGAAAGTCACTCCCTCTCTTGGCTGGTGCCAGGACAGGACGGGCCGCAGATGAATTAGGCCTCTCTCCCCCTGTCAGGTGGGTTGGGGGAGGGGGTGGGGAAGACAGACAGGTGTGCTGGTGCAGGAGACTCTGGCTCGGATGGGTTCCGTACCCCGGCCCTCACGCCCCTGGCCCTGAGCCACGCCCCAGGCCTGTGTGGCATCCTGGCAGCGACGGAAAACTGGCGCACTGGCAGTGCCAGTCTGTCACGCTCCTCTGCCCCTCGAGCAGGACGGCCACACCCACTGGCTCCTGCTCCCAAAACGGCCTTGCCAGCAGTGATGGTGCTCCATCATGCAGACGATGCGAACAGAGAGAGAACGGCATTTTCTCCTCCACCACACACAGCTCCATAAACAGCATCATTTTCAACGTACACAATTTAATACTCCTGTTTGTTTGAATTAGCGACGCCTGATGTTCCTTTATTGGCTGTTGAAAGCCATGGTAGGGTATTGATATTGTGAGCTAAAGACTGAAATGCTGTCTCTTTTCCCAGAACTGACAGAAGAGCACAGATATAAAGGCTTCTAAAGTAATGAGTCTGGACTAAAACCAATGATGAAAGTGCTGGAGCATAGATCTGGATTTCAGACACAATCACCTGTCTCTTTAAATTCACAATAACAATTCTAACCACTATTATTGTTATTGCAGGGCCAAGGACCTATTGTTATTGTTCATATTTTCTATTATTTATTTATTTACCGCCATGGAGGCTATATAATCCAAGCTTATGGGAAACTCATGAAAGATGACATGTTTGTAGAGGGCTATTGGAGTAGTCGACAAACAATGTGGCATTGATTTGAGCTCATGGTGGCGCTGTAGAAGTTGGTTTTCATTAAATTTTAACCTGTAAGACACACATAGAATTTCAGAAAACATGTAGCTCCTCAAACTGAACAACTGAAACAAGAAAAACATTTTTTTTTTTTTTAAACAATCTGTGTTGTTAACCTCCTCTCTCACTGCCACATCAACACGATCTCTTCACACTGCCTCACCTACACTGTCTCCGCAAGTAGGAACATTTTGACCTAGTAAACCTCTCGCTTAATATTCCATATATCGCTATTCAAAGGCTAATTGGCAAAAAAAAAAAAAAACTCATTAACGTTCATTTCATCTAGGAATATTCATCAGTCTCTGACGCTATAGTGTCAAGCAGGCAAAACAACATGCTAAAATTGACTCTAATTAAAAGCACGCTTTGTTGCCTCTCTTCCTCCTCGTTTTATTTATTTATTTATTTATTGAATAGTTAATTTCTAAAGGCTCCTCTTAAGACCTATGCTCCCGGTGTTGAGCGGCGAGAGCATTTCTGTGTCGTTCAACTTCTAAAGCAACACCTTGGGCTGGAAGTTACCCACTGGAGTGCTGGGTTTGTTCCTCTATTTTTGTCCCTCTACCTCCAGTTGATCTTGCCCTGCTTTGCGGGACAGAGAATTTTGCTGCACAGAATTTACAGGGTCAGCTGCAGCCGTTTTCCCCGTATAGAGTAATCATCGTCCTTACACTGCTGTCATTTACCTGCACTGTGTGATACACCACACTGTTTTACCTGTAGTGTGTTATCGTTTCCCTTACACGGCAGCCTCTTACCTGTAGAGTGTGTAAACAGTGCGTTTACACTGTGCACTGAGCCTGTGCTATTAGCTGCAGGTTTTATGGGCCTCTCTCCCCAGCCTGCATACAGGACTTACTGCTGCTTTAAATCCATTAATTCCTCTTTCTTCAATGCCTGAACAGTTTAATATTTAAGGACTCCCATGTATGGCAGTTAAAAGTTAAAATATAATAAATGAACCCCCTTTTTTGTTTTACTTTTTATTGTCATGCTTTCATCTTCTGAAAATAATGACCATTTGCAATTCCTCCTCGACTAAAGCTCATTAAGTTTACTCCAGGTTTTTGAGCTCTGAGCCTGGTTTTAATGTAGCTGCCGGCCTTGCTGTTGTGGGCTTGTATAAAGCACAGCTAAAGTACAGCTCTCAGAGCTGTTTGAAGCAGATTAATAGTGTAGCCCAGGACTACAGCGATGCCTTGTTTTCTTTATGGAGGTGTGGATTACCACAGGGCAAATAGTTTTGCCTGGAGTTATACTGTTCCTGTCTCTTCAGGGAAGACTGTTCCGGTCAGAGTGATATCCGTGTCTTTCTGTGCTGTGGGAGTGCATCTTTGGTGTCTGAACAATTACCTTACCTTCAATCTGACTGTATGTCTTAGCCTGTCATTACCTGTGTGTATGTTTTGGCTTGTGTGTGTATATGTGTGCATGGAAGTATATGTCTTTGCTTTTCTGTTTGAGTGAGTGTGTGTGATTGTGTACATAGTGTACATATGTGCGTGTTTGTTATCCTTTGTAAGTGTATATGTACATGCTTGTGTGTGTATTTGTGTGTGCAGAAGACTATATGTTTTTGTTGTTTTGTGTGAGTGTTCATATGTGTGTGTATGTGTGTGAGTGTATATGTGTGTATGTGTGTGTGTGTGATAACGCGCCATTCCGCTGCTCTAAGGCAGCACCTGTCAGAGCGTCTCCCAAGGTTCCCACATCTCCACTCTCTCCTGCTCCTCTCTAATATTATTATTTTTCTGAGAGAACTATAAATACTGGGAAGACATTTTGTTCCCAAGCTTTACGGCTCCCTGGGTGCCTGTTGTCTTATTGGGGATAAATAGATTGTTGGCAGGATGGAGTCGCGTCTCTCTCCCCCCTCCTGTGAGTTTGGCTCAGGCAGCGTATCTGCAGGGTTACTGCCGGGCCTGCTCTCTGTCTGACTGCTGCAGGTGACTTATTCCATATAACGACACGTGGAGGAGCCGCAGGGGAGAGGCTGAGTATCAGAGCTTTTGCGGTTTTGCGGTCATCAGTCCAACCAATATTTCTGCATTAGTGTTGCTTAAAATCAAGTATTCCCATTTCGGTGGGTCTGCACTCAGCTGTCAAACATTGACTTATTTCAACCAATCAAAAATGTTTTTTCCCCACAGCCATTGCAGTCATTGGTGCAAATCATTGAATCCATTATACTATGTAACTGCTCCTCCCATTTTTTGGGCAATGAAACCTACAGTACTGCTCTATATAGTGTTTTTGGACTGGTTTTAAGGGTCAAGGATTGTATGGAATCTCTGATGCAGGTGTGGAGAAACAGGAATTGGCAATACCAGGGTGGTTTTTGAGTGGTCATATTTATACAGTTAGCTTTTTTACTGCAAGATACTGTAAGCTTTTTTTTAGTAACTGCACACAAAGGTATAAAATTTGCAACGTACACTAAAGATGTAAATTGTAAAATTTTGTTATTTTCAACTTTATTATGGTCGTTATGTTAATTATTTTTTCTGGTGAGCAGTGCAATGTTTAACCCCAGAAGAGTCGCGCTCTTGTGCCGCTTGGCTGTAAGCGCTACGGCATCACCAGGACTGAGCTAAATCACCCCCTAATTAGATTTCTTTGAATATTCAGCAGACATCCCCTCAAAACATGCAGAAACATAACAGGGAAGAGAAGCCATCGGGGAAAAGGTGCAGTAAAACGCGCCGGAGTTAGCAGCGCCGTTACTGTCAGGGAAGCTCTGTAGATGGGTGTTTTTCCGCCGGCTTTTTACTTCAGCATCTGTTCTTCCATATGGAGCAGTGGAGGCCCACCTTTGGAGCCGAACGCGCCTCACTGGGAGAATACTGAGGAGGCTTTGGCCTACGCGGACACCATGCTCCGTGCAGGAGGTGGTGGAGGAGGTTGTGGTGGAGGAGACGTTGAGAGGTGGAACCTCCCTTGGGCAGATTGCCTGCAGGTGAAACGGGACAGGGCGATGAACCTCTTGTACTGGTGTTCTGGGACAGTCCCTAAGGGAACCAGGTACTACCTGTCCCACACAGGGATCAAATACGGGGGCAGCAAGAGGGAGGACAGTGCAGGAAGGAGAGATTTAGCATACCTGTGACTACATACTGATAACACTTTCCCAAACCCCAACAGCACTCTCTGCCCAGTCCCAGCCACGCCCTGAACCTCCAAACACTACCTTTTGTCCCTTTTTCACATTCTGCTCCCTCTCTCGTTTTTGTGTCTTTTTTTCTGTGTCTTTTTTTTCTGGCTTGATGGACTCAGTGTGCCTCTAAAATGCTTTCCTTTTGTTGAAGCTTAAAGCTTTTTTTTTCTAGACACATTATATTGTCTATATTTTTAGGAGAAGAAAATAAAAGGTCAGATTGCTTAATAATTGATTGAGTCATGCGCTATGTTAAAAGGAAACCGTACTTCTCCCTCTTCGCTTTCTTTATTTATTTATCTGTGTGCTGTGTTTGTGTGTGGGGGGTAGGGTGGGTACACGAAAGGTACTTTAAAAGACATGTCATTGTTTAATCACTTGAAGGTTTTTTATATAAAAAGTAAATTCTTCATCTGCGGGCTTTGGAATGCTTTTCCTTTTCAGAGAGCGCACGCTGCAGACGGTTGCGCTCAGCTCTTATCAGAAGCTCTTATGTTTGATGCACAGTAGCATGGTACTAAAGACGAAAGAGCGCGGCTCAGCCCTGCTTCCTCTCAGCTCTTAGTGCGGACGCCGGGGCCCTGTCGTGGCCGTCCTCTCTGTGGCGAAATGGTAAACATCGCGCCCGGCTAATGCACCCTGTATCATTACTTTTGCACATTACACCAACCTGGACAGAACCAGGGCACTCTGTAAATGTCACAGCCACTTTTTTTTCCTGTTGGGCGGAGAGAGGATGAATTGAACTGTGTGCTATCACCAGCAGCAGGAAGATAAATCTGACGTTTAAAAGGGAGCAGCAATTAGGTGAAGAGAGGGGGCCAGAAGGCGGGGTGAGCGACGAGGCTTTTAAGCGCGACCTCCAGCCCCCCGTTTCCAGAGCGCCCCGCCCTGCTGCAGGGTGCGGGGCGGGCGCAGGTGAAGTGCTAATCAGTCATCCAGAGGCTGCGTTCACTAGGGCGGCTGGGCCCGCGGACCGGGTCGAACCCTTGACCGTTTCCCATTAGCAGCGGCGCAGATAAGCAGGAGGCGGAGTGTCGCGGCTGATAAACGCTACCATGCTAATGCCATGCTAACGCTCGAGTCTTCCCATGATGCCTCTCACCACTCCTTCTCCTTTTTTTTTATTTTCCCCAAGTACATCCAGCACTATCGCCTCACACCTCTTTTCCTCTCTGTCTCTCACTCTCAACCTCTCTCTATCCTTATTTCTCCTCTCTCTATCTTTCTCTCTCCCTATCCCTTGTTACCTATCTCTACTGCCCCCCTCTTTTTCTCTCTCTCTCTCTCTCTCCTGTTCACACTATATCTGTGTGACCTTGATCTGTGAACCACTTTCAGTCGGTACGAAAAACTTAATCACAGACTGTCAGGCGGTGAGGGGGGTGGGGGGAATCTGGCTTTTCCCCCTCTCTCTTTACTTTAATGCCCTTTCCAGTACGGGGGAGAATTTATTGCTTGTGGGACAGGTGGAATATGAACAATGGGCAGGATGGAGTGCGGGGTTATCCGGCCGGCCCGGGGGTGACGCGGGAAATCGATCTGACCTATGATACAGTGTCATCACAATCCCCACCCTGCCTGTCCTATCTGTCTTCCGCCGCGAAGCCGCGATGGCTGCTGTCATCTCACAGGCCAGATTATCCCGATGAATCATAGTCTGCAGCACTCTCACTGGGCTGGCCACTGAGGGAGGGGGGCGGAGAAAGGGGGGGGCGGGGGGGGGGGGGGGCGCATGGGAGGGTAAAATATGATGCTCTTCCTCCTTATGGTGGTTGACTCCGGCGCAGTGTGCTTTTAGCTCTGTTAAGATTAACCACTGCCAGCTGGTTACAGACGGGCCAATCAGCAACATGTCCCACAATGCTCTCACACTGCACGTACACTACACATGGACCGCACACAGACTAAATACACTATAAATATTAAACATACATGCTACATATGTGTATGTCTATACATATTTCACACAGACTGCACATATGCTACAAATGCTGTATACACATTTCACAGTACATTATACACATTACTTCATACGCATAACGTGTCATTTACATCTATTCTACATACACTGCCAATACACAGTGCACATACACCTCACAGACCATGTGCACTTACTGCATACACCCTGCACCTGCTGTTAGGGTTTACTGCTCTCACTTTTCCCTTGCCATTTGCTGTGTTACTGCATTTAGCATACGGCGAAGTGTTTGGCTCCTGTGCAGGAGTTAGCGATTATCCAGTGGAAGTACCTGGATTTGAGTTGCAGCAGAAGCTAAATGAACAAAATGAAGAGCAGGTTTTCAGGACTGTGTGTGTGTGTGTGTGTGTGTGTGTGTTTGTAACACATCTCCCTCTGTTGTGTGCAGATGAGGCTCAGCTGATGCCTATGATGAAGCCTGGGTTCGACAAACTGCCCCTGGCGGGACAGGCTCTGCCTCCTGGCTTCCCCGCCCCCTTCCTCTTCGCTGACGGCCTCTCCTCTGTGGAAACGCTGCTCACCAACATCCAGGTACATCCACGGTGCCGATAGTCACATGCCATACTCTTAGGGCATGGCTGCTGAAGGTTACGCTTTTGTGTGTCTGTGTGTGTCAAGATGTATTGAAGGTGTCTGTGGATAATGCATGTGTGTGAGTATATACAGTATTCTGTCTCAGGGCCTGCTGAGGCTCCTCATGGGTAATTTTTGTGTGTATGTGACTCAGGGCCTGTTGAAAGTGCTCATGGGCAACTTTTGTGTGTTTGTGTCTCAGGGCCTGTTGAAGGTGCTCATGGGTAATTTTTGTGTGTTCATGACTTAGGGCCTGTTGAAAGTGTTCATGGGTAATTTTTGTGTGTACGTGACTCAGGGCCTGTTGAAAGTGCTCATGGGTAATTTTTGTGTGTTCGTGCCTCAGGGCCTGTTGAAGGTGTTCATGGGTAATTTTTGTGTGTTCGTGTCTCAGGGCCTATTGAAGGTGGCCGTAGATAATGCCCGTGTACAGGAGAAACAGGTCCAGCAAGAGAAAAAGGAGCTGAAGATGGAGCTCTACAGAGAGAGGGAGATGAGAGAGAGCCTGGAGAGACAACTAACCTCCGAGCTGCACAGCAGAGGTAAGCGTGTGTGCACAGGTGTGTGCGGGTGTGTGTGCATGTGTGTGTACGTGTGTGTGCACGTGTGTGTGGGTGTTGTGTGTGTGCATATGTGTGTACGTGTGTGTCCGTGTGTACGTGTGTGCCCATATGTGTGCATGTGTGTGTACATGTGTGTGCGTGTGTGTATGTGTGTGCCCATATGTGTGCATGTCTGTGTGTAAATAGAGACAGGGAGAGAGAGTTATTGATGGTTTTCATCACCATGATTTCTGCATTTTCACTCTGTCCAGAGTCTGAATGTCAGCATAAATAAGCACGTGTGAATCTAAATCCTGCAAAAATGTGTGCTTCTTGGCTGGGCTCTGTGTACGTCAATGCTGGTTTAAAAACTGTGTCTGGCTCTTTATCCCAAGCCAAGAAATTAAGGCAATTAGCTGCCTCACTAACAACTTCAACAGTCTGTACAGCCACTTTAATAATTTATTAGCTATGCCTGTTATCGTATTGCATGTTATTCAAATGTATTTTTAATAAAGAGGGAGGAAAGTAATAATTTACTAAATAAAACACTTGTAATTAGAGATGTTGTGAATTTGTGCCGGGTGGTGGGGGAGACAGCCTGCTGCTTGCTGGTTCCTCCTCATTGGGATTCCATGTAAATGTGTCTGTGACAGCCAGCACTTTCTTCTTGAACTGATCCAAGGGCAGTGCTGCTGCAGGTGTGCTCACCCTTAACCTTCTCCTGATTGCACTTCCTGTTAATGCATCACTTCCTGTGTTTCATCTATCCAAGCCCACCTGCACTTATGCAGGGCGGGTGTCCGATGTCATAGGAGTGTGAGGGTTACAGTGGGTAAACGGTGGCTCAGCAACGCTGTTCACTCACCCCCCCCCCACTCTTGTCTGCAGCCACTATCCAGAAACGGCTGAAGAAGGAGAAGAAGGCAAAGAGGAAACTGCAGGAGGCGCTGGAGTTTGAGTCCAAACGGCGGGAACAGGTGGAGCAGGCGCTCAAACAGGCCACCTCCCCCGAGAGTCTTCGCATGAGTCTCAACGGTCAGCCTCCTCCTCCCCCTCCTCCTCTTCCTCCTCTACTTACTCTCCTGTTGCTCTTTATCTTGCTTATTCTTCACCCTCGTTTTCTTCCTCTTTTCCTTCCTCCCCCTCCTGTTTCGTCCAGCTTTTATTCTTTCCCAAACCATTACTGCTGGTTCTGTTTTCGCCTTAACGGTTATTATATTCAGAGCGTTTCCATTCTACGCGCACAGGAAGAGGAGACAGATAGTAATCACGCGCTCGGCTAAACGCAGCCATTTAAACCTGCAGATCGTTTTAATAGCCCCGCAATTCTCCATTGTTTATTTTCGAATATTTTAACAGTAGTAGAAAAAAAAAACATAAAACATATCAAGAGCCCGGCGCACATCTGCAAACATTTCAGAGGGCAGGGCAATTATTTCCAAGGCTGATTAAACTGGAATTTATTACGGCGAAGCGCGATGTTTCCTTTCATGTAACGTTTCTGCAGAGCTGCTGATCAGCCAATAAAAGTCTCCTAATAGATTGCCGGCTGAATTGCTGAGACATTTCTACATGAGAAGGCAGACAAATCCCATTATAGCTCACAAAGCCAGTGCTAACTACTGCCCTGTGAAATAGCAGTACAGATCGCTCTTTTACTCCAGCCATGCTTATAAAGGTTTAATAGATACTCAACAACCCATCATTAAATATGTCAAAGAGCTGAAACATGGTTATAGAAATGTAGTAAATGAGCAGAGTTACTCATAGACATTAACAGTCTGCTAGATCATGTAACGATACGGTGTTTTCTGTGGATTAATGGTATATGTAAATGTCTGAACCATTTCAATGGCAATGTGTGTGTAGTATTAACACCCCATTTAAATCCGTGTATGATATTAACAGACAATTCGAATGTGTATGACATGAATGCTGTTCTTAAATATGCATATTACATCAGCAGCTAATTTAAAGGTGTGTGTGACATAGTCAGTGTATTGCGATACTTGTATAAGAGTTTATTTTAATGTATGTGTCATGGAATTATGGACCTGTGTAGAAACAGCTGTATTTAGATCTGTTTATTGTTTTAACATTTCATTGAAATGTGTGTTTGAAATTAAGTGTGTTTAATATTAACAGTGTGTTTAAATGTGTTTGGCTTCCAGAGGCGGTGATCCCGGATGTAGAGCCTGAACACAATGGAAGCCAGCAGGAGAACTCTGCTGTACAAGGTTAGCCGGGACATGGCTGCCCCCCCAACCCTCTGTCTGTCTCTCATATCTCCATCCCGGCTCCTCCCCTCCACCTGTCTCCATCCCTGCTCCTCTCCTCCACCTGTCTCCATCCCTGCTCCTCTCCTCTGCCTGTCTCTATCCCTGTGGCTCTCTTCTGCCTGTCTCCACCTCTGCTCCTCCCCTCCGCCTGTCTCCATCCCTGCTCCTCTCCTCCACCTGTCTCCATCCCTGTGGCTCTCCTCTGCCTGTCTCCACCTCTGCTCCTCTTCTCTTCCTGTCTCCATCCCGGCTCCTCTCCTCCGCCTGTCTCTATCCCTGCTCCTCTCTCCTCCGCCTGTCTCTATCCCTGCTACTCTCCTCCGCCTGTCTCTATCCCTGCTCCTCTCCTCCACCTGTCTCCATCCCTGCTCCTCTTCTCTGCCTGTCTCTATCCCTGCTCCTCTCCTCCTCCTGTCTCCATCCCTGCTACTCTCCTCCACCTGTCTCCATCCCTGCTCCTCTCTCCTCCACCTGTCTCCATCCTTGCATCTCTCTCCTCTCTTCTCTGTGAGCTGTAGCTTCTTGATTTTATCTGCTAACACCTCATCTACTTAGTCAGTGATAACTGGATGCCACACCAAACAATAAAACTTTATCAAATAATTTATTTAATTAATTTCAGTAATTTTTTGGCATGAATTTATGACTTTTTGTATTTTGTTGAAATTGAGCTCAACAAATCCTTCAAACCAACTTTGATAATTTGTATAATCCCTTTAATACTCCTTTGATAAATCCTTTAAAAACCGAACAGGGGAAGGCAGGGATACAAAACTGATGTGTGTAAGCAGTACTGACATCAACTATTAAACTGTCAAATTCTGTGCAATACAACATTTCATTATTACAGTACTGCAGCAGTGCAGAAATGGAGTATTGTGACAAAGCAGGATTTCCATAGAGCAGTCATGCAGTAGTACAGTCATGCAGTGGTTCACAGATTCAGTAGTACTAGCTCTCAGTCGCTGACAAAAATACTGCCAGTGGCATGGATCCCGGGTCCTCCTTCGGTTTTGACCATCTCTTACTCTGCTGTACCTGTACTGTCCCTAAGATCTCATTTTTTCGGGGGGCAAAGCCCCACAGAGTCTGTGTAATAGGCATGGACTGCACATGTGCTGAGCACATGGGACAAGGGGATTCTGGGTGAATCTGATTAGTGAGATCAGTGATGACATCAGCCAGAGGAACCCAGTCCAGTCACTGCACTGTTTTCTGCCCCTCTGGTGTCACACTGCAGTCCGATCATTCTGTCATGTTTCTGATCACTCTCTCACACTCCACATAATCTCTATCTCTCTCACTCTCTCTCTGTTCCTCTCCCCTCACTCTTTGATTCCTGTTTCCTGTTTGTAATTTATTCTATGGAGACCCAGCCGCTCCCCATTTTAAACCCCTTCCCCCAAATATGAAAGGGAGAAAAATGTGTTTGATAAATGGAACCTATTATTACTGCTCTTGAGGCTGATGTACAGACAGTATGGAGAATCTTATTCATGGCACGGGATAGATGAATAAATGAATGCGTTTACAGGGCTTTCCATCACGCGTGTGTATGAGCTACAAGGGCTTTCAGTGTAAAAGAAAATAAAGGTCCATTTTCACAGAGCCAATTTCACACATGTAAACACACACTCACACACACACGCATGCATGCACACAGAGACGCAGGCACACATGTGCACACGGAAACATGCAAACATGCATTATGTCAGATATGACCACATTTGAAGTTAGGGGTTGGGTTGGGTGCGTAAGAATTATAGGTTATATCCCCTGTCGTGCTCCATACTGCATACGATAAACCATGATAAAAACATGTCAACTTCCACCGCAGCACCTTAAGCTATTCAGTTACACCCATCCAGAGTAACACAATATACACTCAGCCAGAGTTGTAAAATATTCCTCCACCATTACTAACACAAACAAACCCATTCAAAATAACACAGTTTACAGCCATACAGTAATGGTATTTTGTTTTAAATGTGCAAATGTCATGCTTATCGCTAAACTATTGCTCAACACATACGAGGTGAACATGTCGTAACATCCTGCAGCTAAGCCATTCATGTCCTTTTGCTGTGTGTCTAAAATGTGGGCCTAAATAAAGAATAGAAATGTGTCTGTGTGGCAGTGCTGTACACCGTTATCCATGCTCTTTCAGCACTTTGCATAAGAGGTACGATGTAATCACTGAAATGTACCAGTGTATAATCGTGCAGACACAGTGACGGACACACCGCAGATAATGCATTCACAGAGCCTCTGTGACGCCCGCTGCTCAAAGTTCACATGAGCGCAAAGCAACAACAAGCGTGAAAATCCCAGCGCTGATGAAAGCGCAGAGGTCCGCGTTCAATTCGCCGTGCTCCCCTCGCCTTCCCGCCGAAAAGGACAGGTGCGGAGCTGCGTGCAGCTTCAGAAGTATCCCAAATCCGTTCAGTTATCACAAATAAACTTTACGTCTGCTCATGTGATGGGTGGCTCAGCAGTAAAGGAATAATGATGAGTAACTGATAACCGCTGGATTGAGTTACGGCGAAAGCTGCAGTAATGATGGAAATCGACGGACTCTCATGCAGTTTAGTGTACTATTACAGTAATCCTTCAGGCAGTGCTGCTGTGGATACATTAGCAGTAATCCCTGAGCCATCTGAGTCATGTGCTTTACAGATCTGAGACCAGCAGTATGGCCCTACAGTCCAACTGAATCCCTTTAGCACAGACTTAGTGACTGACCTGGGGTCAGGGAGACGCTCGTTCGTTGAGAAAGCATCCTTAGAGGAGAGGCAGTCTTGCTGAGAGCTCCCGCTCCTCATAGCACTTATCTATTACACTAAGAGAAATCTAATTACACCTCTGCTTGCTCCCAAGTTGGACTTCACAGTTTTGCAAGCGTAGCACTGACAACTGATTTCATTAGATTTGATTGCCCTCAGTGAGGCTCAACTGTGATCCCAGCTCCGGAGCTAAAAGGCTTTTAGGGGTTCTCAGGTTCCCCTGTCCAACCGTTACCCCCCAACCCCCCCGCTGTTTTTAATTAATCAGGATGAGCGGAAGTCGGGGGAAAATGCTGAATACAAAGGAAGATGACATCACTTTACAAGTGGATGGAGAGAACAGAAGGAAGAGTGGGGAGGAAGGGGGGGGGGTGCGGAAGAAAGAGAGAGATGAATTTAAGTCCAGAAAAATGAGGACAGCAGTAAGGACAAGTGGTGCTTATTGCCATGGAGATATTCTTACGCCATAGATGTCATTGTTTCACTCTTACTATAACAATCACCAGATAATTATGTGTCCACAGCCATAGGCAGACACTCGAACCACCTGCTCTGCTACACAATTGTGTGTAGGTACACACACACATGCACACACACACACAAGTGTGCACACGCAGACCCTCCCCCCCCTCCACACACACACACAAACATGCACACAATGAGGCACAAGGGGGTAATTCATTTCCTAAAGCTTGCTGTTCACTAATTGGCGGTGGAGTGTAAGGATGAGGGGGAAGTGGGAGAGAGCAGGGCCGGCTCAGAAGTGCTGTAAGGGAAATGCAGTCTGTGCAGAAATGAGGGGGTGAGCAGGCCCTGGAGCAGCTCAGCACAGGAGCCCATGAGGTGCTTTATCGCCCCTCTGACTGCCCCTCCCGTACCCGTCAACCCGGAGTGGAATGCTGCCACCTTCACCGAGGAGGCTGCTGAATCCGGCCAGCAGGACGAGCTTAACACTGAATACAGTTTATACGTTACTGTAGGTATGGAAGATCCTAGCACTTAGTTCCAAAGGAGGCAGCAAGCCAATATCAATGGGTGTAAAAAGATACAACTCTAAAAACTGATCTTTACAGAGTAGGCAAGCAGCTTTGCTTTTTGTAACCAATAAAAGGCAGAGAGGATTTTGAACAAAGATGATTTAGTCAGACCCCCGAGAGAGGAATTATAAAGAAACTGAGGATAGAGACAGTCTGCCAGCTTTCTGTAATCAATAAGGTAACTTAACCTGTACAGCAGATACATAGTAAGGGTTAAATGCGAGCTTGGGGCGAGTCATTCATCCTAAACGCTGTAGTTTAGGTCACAGGTTTCTGGCCCACTGTAGCCTCCCTCTGGCCAAACTTTCCAGGCTTACCAGCTCCTCCCCAAAATACCTAAAGCTCTGATTGGACCCTGCAGTTCTGAGACCACCTAAAACAGGCACACACACTGCTCTTCTCTGTGTAACTGTTTAAAGTCCTCTGAAGAGCAGAGTCGTGGAAATAACCAAGTGAATAAGCTCCTCATGCTCCTAAGGTTTATTTCCAGAACCGGATGTAAACTAATTTCAGGCCATTTTTTGACAAGAATAAGCTTCACTTGGCAAACAAAAAAAATCACAAAACTTCACAGATAAAAATATATTACAATATTTTATCATGTGTGTCCTGAGGGAGTCAAGAGAGCC
This sequence comes from Albula glossodonta, assembly GCA_019788955.1. NCBI lineage: Eukaryota > Metazoa > Chordata > Actinopteri > Albuliformes > Albulidae > Albula > Albula glossodonta. Next base: position 980,480 of record JAFBMS010000060.1, on the reverse strand, counting down.
TGTTTCCCATGAGATGTAAGAGTGTAGAGTGTTTGGACAGATGAGAGCAAAAGGCAGACAAACACTTATTGACCTTATAGGGACATAATCAACTGCAGCTCAGCCAACTGTCGTCTTACACAGAACACTCAACAAGACACACATTTATATAATCTCACACACATACTAATATGTAAACCCTTACTAAAAATACATGTTTATATGAGAACACAGTCTCGCTCTCTCTCTCACTCTCACTCACGCACACAAACACACACACACATGCACATACTTTCTGTGTTTTGTCACACACACACATGCATGCACGCCTGCGCGCGCACACACACACACACACACACACACACAGTTCCCGGGTTTATGGTTACTTCCTCAGGGTACAGTGTCTTAAGCTCAAACACTCTCCCTAATTCTGTGTGAGTGTGTGAGTGTGTGTGTGTTTTCGTAAGGGTGTGCATGTGTGCATGCTGATTGCTGTTCTTGTTTACATCCTGAATACATATTAGCTCATCTGTTCAGAACTCAAACACAAACCTATCAAAAATACAAAACACTTACTTCCTAATTAGCTGTTTCCTGTTCCTAATGAAGTAAGCCCACTATGCTGAGATTAACATTCTCCTGTAGCTCCCGTCAGTGCAGTGTTTCCAGCTGTTTCCTTTTATCTCTCTCCTCTTGTTGACAGCTAATACTAAATGACAAATCACCCGCATTACACCCCATGCAAATTTGATTAAAATAGTCACAAAATCCATAGGTTGTCTGAGGAACATTGTTACGGTACATATATTATGAACAAAAAAAATATTGTTGGTGTTTTTGTATGTGTGTTTGTGCGCATGCGTGTAATGTGTGTGTGACTGCTCTGGCCAGTAATAGCCCAAATGGTCACATGTGTCTCGTATTCAGATTCAGAATGCTACACACCTCAGCCCCGTTTGAAAAAGCTATACATGTACAACGCATGCAGTGCAAAGATGTTACATGAAAATGTATCACTCACACTGTGTATCATATCTACACTATTTTTACACACATTTTACATGTATCATGTCATGCTATACAGGTCATTGTAGAGTCTTGAGACGCCATTACAGTGACCAGCTGTTGAAGGTAGAGACAGGCTGTGAGGTAATAGTGTTTCAGGGCTGCTTTGACTTTAATTCCTCAAGTTTTACTGAAACTGGGCCCACAATCTAATGGTGTGATTTGAAAGGTTAACAGACTGTATTAATTACAGGGGCTCTTGCTCATTTTCAAATGCGGCCGACTTATCATCTTATTGATTGCATCGCATTAGCATAGCAATGCATTAAAACATTAGCTGTGCCCCCTCCGCCTTACTTTAAAATCAAAACGCAACACTCGCTCAACCTTTCAGAGCTAAATGATAGTAAATAAAATTATCAGAGAAATGAAGATGAATGTATGGCAGCATAATTGCATCATTTTTACAGTACATGGTTTAGGAATAAAGGAAATTGGTTGCAACTAAACTCACTTGCTGTTTGTGAGCAAAAAATGTGATATTTATACCAATTTTTACCAATACCAAATACAGGACAGGAGAGCTTACTATAGTTGTGGGGTGGGGGGGGGGCAGGTGGTTTTTTGTGGTTTAATGTTACCCAGGCAGGTTACTGCACACCAGAAAATTGCGAAATATTTGCGTATATTAAAGTGAAACGTCTTTGTCTCTGTCCACAGAAAACAGACCCTACATCAAGCCCCCTATCATGTACTGAGAGGTGTGCCACACCCTCCTCCAGCACCCCAGCCCAAGGAGGACGCGGAGCAGGACCCCCCACCCCATGCCACCCCAAAAAAGACACGGGAGCAGTTAAGGGATGGGGGTCCCGAGCCATCACCAGAATCTACCCTCAGGATGGGGGGCGGGGTTTGGTGGGGGGGAGGGGGGTGGACACGATCGTCGGTGAAAGAGTGCATACGTAGTGTCCCTCACTGGTACTCTGTCACGTTGCTATGACAACTTGTAAAAATTCTTTTACTCTCTTTCCTTGAAATAATTTTGTTCTCTTGTTTGTGGAGAAAAAAAGGACCTGTTAGAAACAAACAGGCGTCCTCCGGATTGTTCTCAACTCCCTCGAAGCACATACAGAACCTTCTCCCTTCTTAACCACCTTCTCACTCAGCTCAAGACCTTTTCTATTCTTCCTGGCTATTATTATTATTATTATTATTGTTATTATTATTCTGTCCATTTCATTGTACCCAGAATCCTTTTTCCAAACAGCACAATTACCTTGCAGGGTCTGCAGGGGGCAGTGTCTTTGGAAAGTCTGTAGAGCTCAGGATCGTGGAGAAATGGACAGCACGTTTAAACAAAAAAAGTTACAAGAGTGATATAAAAAAAAAATTATGTAATACAGCAAATCTGGAAGAAAAGAACTCTTCTCCAGACTGGGGACCTCTCAGTTACCTCTTCCAGGAAAGGGACTCAACTTGAGGAAAAGTCAAAAGGATTTTTGTCCTCTTCCTCTCTCCCTCCCCCTCTGTCTCTCTTTCTCTCTCTCTCTGTCTTTCTCTTTTTTGGAAATAATGATGTAGAAAAAAGACGTTATCATACCGTACGTTGACTGAGGCAATAATGTGCCCCCCTCCCCCATGCATGGCTGTGGGGGGGCTCATTACCTGATTCATTTTGTTTGTTTGTTTCCTGTGTATTTTAATCAAAGCCCAGTCCAGAGCGAAGATCCACATTTTGAGGCGTATCCTGTAGACCCCCCTAGTAACGGTTTCTCTGTTGTACTGTATTCAGTTTGAAAATCTTTGTTGAAATGTTCTTGCTAAAAAAAAATACAGTATTACAATAACCCTTTTCTGTTTTACCCTTGTTTATAAAGACATGTAAAAATGCTTTAGCGTCTGCTATTATGATGTCGTAATAAAGTGAATACATTTTTAGTGATAAAAAAATTTAAATAAAATAAATTACCCTAATGCACATCTGATGCAAGCATGCTAATAGATATGACACTGGTTAAAAGTGACACTTACAGGTTAAAGCTGCCAAATCAAATATGATTTTTTTTAGACAGTTTTGGGATTTCATTATCATCGTTATGGAAAGCAGGCAGCTGTCAGTAATGTCAACCATGTTTTAAATGATAATATTGCCACATATCACAGTCTTGCACATGACACAGAAAATAACATATCTTCAGGACTTGGTAGATTTGTTTTTAGTAATAAAATGTTGAAACGCTCAGCTGTTTTCTCGCCGTCTTCTGTGCATAAAGGGAGGATGTGTGTGACTCACCGGTCAGCGGAAATGGGAACTTTCTTGTGGGGGTTTTAACGGGGGGGGAGGGATTTTTTTTTTTGTGTGTTGAACCTTACCGTGCACATCATTAATCATTGCACACAGGTGGCCAGCAGTGTCCTCTGCATTGTAGAACAGGAAGGTGTAGAGAATCAGCTGTGTGTGGAGGAGCAGATTTGGATAATGTGGAACTGGAGTACGTAGCAGAGGTGTTAGGAGAAGGCCCAGGTGTTGAATCTATATATTTATATATTTCCCAAGCTTGGCTCCTTCTTTTGGATAACAGGGCTCTTCAAAAACCAAATGAAATTTCACTTCCCCTCATGTTCAGGGAAAAAAACCCAGACATGACTGTGGATCTACAGGCCAGTGGCTGGTGTTAGGGTGGATGAGAGATGGAGGAAGAGAGGCTGCTCCAAGAGAGAGCTCAAAGCAGCACTGGAGGGGTCTTCTCTCGATATCAACAGCAGCAAGCTGTGGTGGGTGGAGCCAAGAGCGGCAGTTTTGCATTTCAATTAGAGACTTGGGAGTCTGTTATCAGAGACAGGTCGTTTGATCTGTTCTCACTGCCCACTTCCCCTCTCCAGCTTTATGTAAAATAGTCAAACTACTTAATTAATGATAGGTGATTTTTAATGAAAAGGCAATTGCAGTGGAGGCTATTTGATCAATAGAATTAAAAATACATATTTGCATTATTTTCATTAAAAAAAGAGTGAATTTGATTAAACACTAATGAGAAGGAAGAAATCAAACGAGCTGAGGCGACCTTGACTCGCGGGGCAGGTGGAGTTTTTCCTGCCTCTTTTTTTTTTCGAACATAATCCATTATGGAAGATCGATGTAAATTAAAAATATTGTTCTTCAGGATGAAATATGAGCCAAACCCAGATCAATGTCATTTAACCTCGCTGCAGCGGAACCACCTGGGTGGATTAAGTCAACACTGGGGCCTGGGTTTGGGTCTCATTAATACCTGAGTTTGAAACACCTGAGAGAGACACGACACAATGAGCCCCAGTTTGTTTGTATGAAAGTTCCATGTATAGAGTACATGTACAACGCAACTCCATGTGTAACACAAACACAAGGTATTACATGGTGACATATGCACAGGTAAAACACAGCGTTGTGTTTATAATACAGCTATAACACAATATTCTTGTTTATAATACGGCTATAACAAAACTGCATAACTATTGTACGGCTATAACACAGCTCCTTGCATACAGTTATAAGAAGGCTCCATATGTACAGGTATAACACACAGCTCCATGTGAAGCACTAGCCTAAACTCCATCCTGAGTTTTGTGCATTTGAGCAGGAGAGTGAAGGTGGAGTGGCGATGACGTCGGGCCGGTTTACGCTCTGGCGTGTTTGTGCCGTATTTGCGCACTGCTGTGTTACTGCTTGCCACAAGGGCTGAGCTCATGGGAACTCAGATCGGACACAAACCGCAATTCACCAAAACAAAGGCAGCCATAAACGTACCACCGTTTCAGCGCCTCTGATGTGGCCTCACAGAGAGAAGATTGCCACCCTGTTCCTCTTTGCTAAATTTCACTAGTCCAGGGCTCTCCCCAGGACCCGCCCAGCAGGTACACCACAGACTGCCCGTACACAGGACACTTGGGCCCTGTAGGTGAGCTGGTTCAGAGGCAGCCATCTTTTCCACACAAGTGCAGTGTAAGGGTGGTCATTCACATTTCACTGTGGCAGATGTGGTCACGATCTCAGTGCTGCTCGGTCTCACATCCCTGCATAACCATGTGTCTGAGAATAATAGAGGAGCAGTCTGTTTCTGCTTTCTTTGTTTTTGATGATTCTTTAAAGTGTGCGATAAAAGTTCATTACACAATCACTGAGCACAGAAGGGAGTGTTTTTCTCACACCAAGACCTTACAAAAACACACACTCTCACTCACACACATACACACACACACACATACACAATGGAAAAAACTCTTTAAGAGCAAACAAAACAAAAACATCAGTGTTTGTTGCTGTGCAGAGTGTTGACCATGAAAGTGAAGTGATTCCACTGTAAAACTGAGAGACAGTGGGAGAGATGGGCCAATTAAAGCTCTGTGGCCCCTAAGAAGACATCTACAGGGGTCCTGGACCCATTCCCATTGTCGTTTTCTTCTTTGCATCTGAAATACCATAGTAAAAATAAAAGCATCACTGTTTTGTACCTACAGGCATCATTAAAAAACCACCAGGGAATTTCTGTGTAAAGCTTAATGATAAATAATAGGTGTCTGGGTGTTGGGTATTACAAAGACCAAACCTAGTCTGCAAATTTTGCTCCCTCTCATTTTTTTTTTCCCGCGCGGTAAAGTTGCGTCGCTCCATAGCGTCTCCACTAGAGAGAGTCTGCCATTTACCGCTGTGCTGGAATGAGCAGCAGCATTAATGATTTATAGACATGCGCACAGCTGTAGGGACAACTCCATTATCTAACGCCTGGACAGAATAATTACTATTGAGCCAAAATACAACAATTACAGAAAGGCCCGTTCAAGATTTAAGAGTCAATGGGATAGTGAAAAAAAAAGATGTTTAGCCACGCTGCTAAACGGCAGCAGGAGTCCCATGCTTGGCCGCGTCACTCTCCTCCTCTCGCCCCGTTGAAGAAAATTTCTTCTGAAAGCCCTCCGCGCTTTTCTTGCCGAGCCTAATCTATTGCTGTGCTGCTTTATTGTACCGGCAATTTGTATTTCATTAAAGTTTACAGTTTCGTATTAGTTAGAGGGGCTGCTTTCCGTGCCAGTTCAAATCCAGAGCACCACCGCCTGGTGACGCGCTGAGACGTGGGGGCGGGTACCCCGCCAACGAAATGCCATCTGATAAAGGCGCAGGGCAAATTATTCATCGTCGTTTTCTTTTCACTACTTGTTAATTGTTTATTATTTTGTTAATCATCTGTGCCTTCGATTAGAATGTGAAAATTCTCTGTCGTCTGACTGGCTGGTGAATCAAGGCCGGCCCAGCCACTGAAAGCTGCCGTGAAGACCCAGATGTTTTAATGTCTGTCTCTGCTGTTATGAGGTCAGGTGTTCTGAGGTATGGCGATACACTTCTGATTCAGTGCTGATTTAATGTTCCCTATTTTGTCGCACATTTTGCAGTGTTAAAGCACACATTGTCCATACTGACCATTTTATATGTGCAAAAGGCCACGCCTGCAATAATAGATCTAGAAACTTCACTTCACACATCTGCAGACTGGTTGCTCCACATCTGAAGAGAAGCCCTGAAAGTCCCTGTGCCCTTGAATCTGAGAAGGTCATAGCAACCCTGACCTTCATCATCACTGAAATTGTGGTTTCCCTGGGGTCTTGGGTGCAACTACCCGCACATGTAGCGCTGCATGCACTATTGGACCACGGTATCACATATGTAAACCATAAGGATGTCCGCTGCAATAACATCAGTGTAAACTGAAGAGTGACACTTGCCAATTACCCATGTTCAGCCACAAGTTTTAACTTCACCAACTCATTCCCGCAGCATTACTGCAGAATGCTCCCCAACCCTGGAGGCAAAGTCAGAGAATGACTTTTATTTGTAATACAGATAATTGTAATATGGAACATTTTTGAAAAACAGTAGTAAATTGCATCACCATCCACAGAGAGCCAGTGCGTTCTGCATAGCTTGTTGTGTAACATATCTACAGTACATGCCATGAATGTCTTTGGGCTGATTTCACAGAGAACGCATTACAAGACTTATCTGAAGAGCTGTCCCCACAAATCTGTGCATGTTTGAAATTCATCAAAGGTACGTGGAAAAGGTATGTGGAAATGTATTGTCGCTTACAGTAGCTATCAGGATATTTATTGTTAAGCAAATTAAATTACTCTTGTCCTTTTAAAAAAAGGTATGAATTCACTGCACCACAAAAGGAACAGGTGACCATTATTAGTCTTCTAATACCACTAAGACTGTAAAAATAAGTCCAGTGGGATGAAAATACATTACACCCTCACTTTTACAAGCACTGGAGAAAAACATGACTGTGGCACAATAACTCTTTGAAGTTTATTCTACCTCTCTGTACATTCTCCTGCCCGAAGCTAAAAGGACTGGACTTGTTTTATACTTGGCCGGGAGACCTCTTAGGAAAACTAAAGTCGGTGGTGAAATTGGTGTTGGTGGGCCAGTAACGGGTGGCTTCCCCTTTACACAAAACACAAATCAAATAACACTGTGCACTGACAGGGACACTGTGCTGTAGGAGATGGCCTTTTTCATGCTGAGGCATTAAAACTGAGGTTCTGTGGTCAAATAAAGATTGTGTGGCACTTGTTGCAAAGGGTAGTAGTGTTATTCCTGGTACCCTGATCATTTTCCAACACACCACATAACCAATCCTTTTACACCCGACTTGTTAGACAACCTTTTACCTCTACAGACTGTCTTCAAACTGGACAAAATGAGCACGGGGTTTGCAACTGATATTCTTGGCTGAATTGAATAACTTAGAAAACCAAAGTGAGTCTCTCCAGCAGCCCATAGTGGTTCATGGAGCAGGTCTGGGTAGGAGCTGTAGATATGCATTACTGTTGATCTGGGAGGCTGGGTGGGTGGTGGTGGTGGTGGGGGGGGGGGGGGGGGGGGGGTGCTGTGAGTCCAGTTTCCATTTTATCACCTTCTATTCCTTCCCTATCCATGCTCTACTCTGCATTAAAAACCTCACTTCCTGTTTCCACAGTGAAGCGATGATGCGACTCTTTGACCTCAAGAAACAGCGGATCAATGGCTAAGCAATAATAGTCTGTGGGAAGCGAATGGCCAATACACTGGAGCAAACTGACCAAAGGCATCAGTGTCAATAGCTGAGCTGTTCTTCCAGCTCATTCAATTATAAACTAAGCTGTGAATCTAAAGCACATATTTTACTGTTCCAAAAAACAAACACTCAGATTAGATTAGAAAAAGAAGCTTTATGAAAATTGAAACATCCCAGATCAATATTTATGTGAAATACTAATGCATAATTTATCTAAAAATGTCAAACAATTTTCTAATCAACAAAACTGTCAAAAACTCAATGACTACAAGTCAGTTATTGTCATAAATCTTGAGTTAATTTGGGAAGTATGGAATCATGACAGTGACCCAGTCTGGAGAAAATTCATTGGTGTGTCACCTGTGAATAAAAACATTGATTGGAAGGCTACCAACTGCTAAAAACAGCTAACAACAACCACCAGTGGCTAACTATTATTAACAACAGCTAACTATAGCACAAGCCAACCAGAGACAGAAAGCACTGATGGCATGGACAATGCTGATATCTATAAAAATCATTACTCTCAAAGCACGCCTTCCTCTGTGTTTACATACCCATTTATTCTTGGGAAGTAAGGGTAAAAGGCCCTGCCTGGATCGCAACCCCGTCGCCTCGAGGACCATAATTTACCTCATGGGTAAATCCAGGAAATACATGAAGCGAAATTTTGTTTATGGATGTCGACAGTATAACTATAGCCCTGTAAGGTAATTAAAATAATTATAATCAGAGTCAAATTACAGCAGATTACCAGCCACTGCTGCTGTGAGACAGAGCTCCTCCCTCTCAAACCCATGATCCTTCAACACATTTCACAGTTTAGCAGTGATTGACCTGTTGATGTGTGGAGGAGTTGGAACTGCAGCCTGCATCGGCATCTTTGACACTGATATGGATCCAGCAGGGTATCTTAAGATGGGTGAGCACCAAAGGAAAAGCTAACTCCCCTGCCACCTGTAGAAACCCTGATGTTAGATCCACCCTGCCCCACCCTCCATTGTTGGGGGTGTGTGCCACTGTGCCCTGCCTTTTTTGTGCTGAGGGCGTGTCCCACTGTGCCCCACCTCTCTTAGTTGTAGGTTTATGTCAGACAGTAAACCCCTGCCCATAGAGACTGCTCTCTCTCTCTCTCTATCTCTCTCTCTCTCTCGCACTCTCCCCCTCTCTCTCTCTCTCTCTCTCTCAGCTGTACCTGTGGAGTGGAGACGCACGCAGCGGAGGTAATCAGTCATGAATAAGAGATGTGCTGGACTGCGTGAAATGTCAGAGAACGGCAGAGGCAAGTGTGAAGCAGAGGGAGCAAGAGGAGAGAGGCTGGGAGCTCCATACCGCTGTGCACATACTGACTGTAGGCCTCATGTTAACAGCTACACACAGGCAAGCCACACTGTCGACCAGATCCTCTCCCCAGCAAACACTCACACCATGCATACACAGATACATGTTTGTGCATATGTGCTTTCAGTTGCATGCAGGTTCATGCATGCATACACACACCCACACGTGCACACACTCAACAGTCACATGCAAGCATGCGTAGGCACTCCATTACCTATGCATGCAGCAAGACACAGATACATGCATACACAGATACAGACCTGCATGTGTGCACTTGCAGACATGCATGCAGACCTATGCATTCAAACCTGCATGCATAAATACAATATAATTACAAAGATATTAATAGATTCCTGCCTTGACACATGCTTAAGTGCACAAGTATTGATTTTTCCTCAAAGTCGGGTTAAAACCATGTGTATGGTTGAGCACACATACAGATGGCAATGGCGGAGGGAGGGGGAGGGCTGGAGGGGGGCGGGGGTGTGAGAGTGGAAAAGGGCACCTGATGTGGGTTCATTTGCACTTTTTATATTTTAAACAGATCAGGCTATTTTTATTGGGACGAGCCTCGCGTTGGGAGCGCCATGAAATGAAGCATGGAGCCAGAACTGGGCTACACCACAGCGGGAAAATGTCAGCTCTCATCTCACTGCTCTCACAAGCATAAATCACCAACACACACGATTACACACACACATACACACACACACACACACACACACACACACACACACACACACACACACACACACACACACACACACACTCACACACACACACACACACTCACACACTCACACACACACAAACACAGAAATACACAGACAGACACAAGCACACAAAAGCAGAAAAAGTAAAAAGTAGACAGCGGATGTCCGCTGTAAAGAGGATATGGACTTCAATGAGTATAAGTGCACATGTGTGTTTGCATGTTTACACATTTTTATGTGTGCTTGTGTGTATACATGTGTGTTTATCTGCAAATGTGCATGTGTGAATGAGGGTTTGCAAGTGTGGTTTGTTGTTCCCTGTATTTTTTATTGGAATATGTACATTTTTGCCAGTTATGTTTATATAGGGGGTGTAGGCATGTACTTGCATGAGTTTGTGTGTGTGTTTGTGTGTGTGTATGTTTGTGTGTGTCTCTACATTGGCCGAGCTTTCTGAGTGGCTCTTCTTTATGCATTTGCACACTGTGCGGGTTTGCTGGGATGGTGTGTTGTAGCGGTCCTGGGTTCCCAGCGTGTTGTGTGCAGCTGTCACCGTGTGATAAATGGCATCATCGCAGCAAAACCAAACAGCAGGAGCTCTCACAGACCAGCCTTCCCACAATATTAACACATTTATTTATTTCTGCACTGCCACTCAGTAAATAAGAATGTTTTAAGCTGCAGAGCCAGATGTCTGCAGGCGATAAGCTCTGGTCAGCAGCTCTGGAGACGTTATGCCTTCACGTGCACTTTTCTCAGACTGGTCTCGCCTTCACGTGCACTTTTGTACAACTGACCCCGCCTTCACATGCACTTTTCTCAGACTGGTCTCGCCTTTACATGCACTTTTCTGATAATGATGCACTCTTCACTTGAACTTTGCTCTGGCTTGCCCGCCTTCAAATTCACAATCCCAGAATTACTACATTATCGAGAGGATGATTGTTTTGAAAACCACTGGCTTCATATTTTATATTGTGTGTGCAATGAGAGAAAGAGTGTTTGTGTGTGTTTGGGAAAATGTGTTGGGATTTATTACATGCCTGTTTTATCATTATATACTGTTTCATAACTCTTTTCCAGAAGTTGATATTGATAGCTTGTTAGAGAGGATTGAACGGGAGGAATTTAGCAGGGTCTGCACTCCTGTGCCCTCACCTGCACCTAAACCCTCTCACTGGGAGAGATAAAAAGTAATACGTCCATCCCTGAGGTGATGTTTCTTTTCATAGGTACAGGTGGTCTCTGTACACTCCTAACACACAGCCAGCTTGTTCTACATGTCTTTGAATCACTGATACCGCTGGCTCCTCTTTTACTGTTTAATTTAGGGGTCTCATGGACCTAGCCGCAGATTGCACGCAGAGTGTATTTTTAGAACATTCTTCATCTCGTTCTCTTTTCTCACCTGCATGCTCTGTCTGTACCCGATGGCGTTTCCTCATCCAGCTCATTTCCTCCTCAACGTTTGCTTGGCAGGAAGTTGGGTCACACGGGCGTGGTTGCCAATGGATACCCGAGGGGAGGCTGCGTCAGCTTGCGGTGATCAATGGAGCCACAGACGGAGAGTGGCATGGGTCAGTACCTGTTCCAGGTGAGCCGTGACTGGCCACTGAGGGCGGGGCTCCTGTGTGGGAGGGGTCAGGGCCCGGCAGAGGGCGGATCAGCTCAGCGGGGCTGCTAGGAGCCAGGAGAATCCGGTCTGCGCTGAAGTCTCACCCACTCTCCCTCCTCCCAAAGCTGACAGATGATCACAGTGTCCCGCAGACCTGATGGATGGTTTTAGTTTTCCCACCGAGTGAAGCAGAACAGGAGAGAAATGGATGGATAAATAGCCAGATAGAAGGATGGATAGATGGAAAGATAGCACACACAACATTTTACAAACAAGCCCTGGGTAACAGCATAGCCGTGATGCTGAAGCATGGTTCTCTCCAGTGCCATTGTGGAATTGTGTATTCTGAGTGGGAGAGAGGTTTGAGTTGGGACAGCCTCCATGTGCCACTGTGGGTGTGGTCCAAAATGGAAAGGGACAGCGAGGATGGGTGGGGCTTGTCAAAGTACAATCAAATTTGACACCATCACCTTCCTCACTCCTTGCTCGCACCAATGATTCCCCCAACTGATTGGTCAGTTTGCTGACACGACAGTACAGACACGTCTCTTATTTTGATTGGTCAATATGCTGATGCGGCCATATAGAATCACTGCTCTGCTTGCTCTGATTGGTGAGCTTATTTGATTGTGGGTTTTAAAGGTGTGGAGAAGGGAGGAGCCGCATTAGCACTGGGGGGACCCTGGGCTTCAGTGAGAGCAGTGCAGGCAGAACCCTAGGTGTTTCTCAGTACTCTGTGCTCAGCTGAAGCAGCAGCCATTTGGAAGCAGGACAAGGCTGATGTGGGCTGCCCATATGTCTCTATCATAAAGCCCTTTACTTTTCCATCTGTTAATATGTGCGTCTGGCACGCAGGCTCCACAGCACACACATCTGAATCATCTATTATTGATGCCCTCACCAGGGGCTGCACTGCCAACAACTGCTGCACATTCATTAGAGACCAGTGAGAGGAGCCAGCACCTCCTCTATGCAGCCCTGTAGAGTAGAGACCATCAGCACCTCCTCTATGCAGCCCTGTAGAGTAGAGACCATCAGCACCTCCTATATGCAGCCCTGTAGAGTAGAGACCATCAGCACCTCCTCTATGCAGCCCTGTAAAGACCATCAGCACCTCCTCTATGCAGCCCTGTAGAGTAGAGACCATCAGCACCTCCTCTATGCAGCCCTGTAAAGACCATCAGCACCTCCTCTATGCAGCCCTGTAGAGTAGAGACCATCAGCACCTCCTCTATGCAGCCCTGTAGAGTAGAGACCATCAGCACCTCCTCTATGCAGCCCTGTAAAGACCATCAGCACCTCCTCTATGCAGCCCTGTAGAGTAGAGACCATCAGCACCTCCTCTATGCAGCCCTGTAAAGACCATCAGCACCTCCTCTATGCAGCCCTGTAGAGTAAAGACCATCAGCACCTCCTCTATGCAGCCCTGTAGGGTAAAGACCATCAGCACCTCCTCTATGCAGCCCTGTAGAGTAAAGACCATCAGCACCTCCTCTATGCAGCCCTGTAGGGTAAAGACCATCAGCACCTCCTCTATGCAGCCCTGTAGAGTAAAGACCATCAGCACCTCCTCTATGCAGCCCTGTAAAGACCATCAGCACCTCCTCTATGCAGCCCTGTAGAGTAAAGACCATCAGCACCTCCTCTATGCAGCCCTGTAGAGTAAAGACCATCAGCACCTCCTCTATGCAGCCCTGTCAAGACCATCAGCACCTCCTCTATGCAGCCCTGTAGAGTAAAGACCATCAGCACCTCCTCTATGCAGCCCTGTCAAGACCATCAGCACCTCCTCTATGCAGCCCTGTAGTGTAAAGACCATCAGCACCTCCTCTATGCAGCCCTGTAGAAGACCATCAGCACCGCCTCTATGCAGCCCTGTAGAGTAAAGACCATCAGCACCTCCTCTATGCAGCCCTGTAGAGTAAAGACCATCAGCACCTCCTCTATGCAGCCCTGTCAAGACCATCAGCACCTCCTCTATGCAGCCCTGTAGAGTAAAGACCATCAGCACCTCCTCTATGCAGCCCTGTAGAAGACCATCAGCACCTCCTTTATGCAGCCCTGTAGAGTAAAGACCATCAGCACCTCCTCTATGCAGCCCTGTAAAGACCATCAGCACCTCCTCTATGCAGCCCTGTGGGGAAAGACCATCAGCACCTCCTCTATGCAGCCCTGTAGAGTAAAGACCATCAGCACCTCCTCTATGCAGCCCTGTCGGGTAAAGACCATCAGCACCTCCTCTATGCAACCCTGTAAAGACCATCAGCACCTCCTCTATGCAGCCCTGTAGAGTAAAGACTGTCAGTACCTCCTTTATCCAGCTCTAAGTAAAGACACCCCTTTGAGTGAGTTCAGCTAGCACTTCTTCTATAGACTAAACACAGAGTGAGCACAGGCATACAGTCCAAATTCAATTATGTTTCCTGTTCATTTATATGACATCTAATTACTAGTGAAGCATACAAGCAAGACCTACTGAAGCATACAAGCAGGGCACATCAGTGCTTTTCATATCATTTTATTTAGCCTTCTTGTACCAACATTAACTTTAGCTATCCGGCTACCCAACTAGCAAACTTTTGGTACACAACATTTGCTAGCAGCTACTGAACCTTGTCATACATACAACAAACGGAAACAACAATACTCCTTAATGTGGAGTCTTGGGATACGAAGAATAAACTTTGTTTCCCTGCTGCTACAGTGGATATGAAAAAAGTCGGATGAAATAACTGTTTTGACAGTTTTGGTGTGTGTGTCTCAGTTACAAAACTGTAGTGCAGGCACTTTTATCATTTATACCGTAATTCCTTGAACTGTACCTGTGTCTCCTTCAGTCTATCTCTTATTCTCCCTCAACTCTTTCTCTCCCTTCCCCCTTCTATGATCTCATCTGCTGGGCCTCTACCTCTTTTTCTCCACTACTTCTGCCAGTGAAGATCACCCAATGATCTAAGGACCCCAAACAAGGACCAATCAGTCCTCCTGTAAACACTGAGACTTTCGCAACTGGAAAACAGAGGTAGACACATGTAGTACCTCTTACTGTTGCTCAGGTCTGAGGGAAGGAAAGCATGGCAATACACTTGGGAAATATACAAATGAATAAATTAATGAACAAATTAATAAGCAGTAGAGCAAGAACAGAAGCACAAACAGAGAGCGATATATGTCTGAGCTTCTGTGAAGACACTCTGTTCCACAGTGATATGAGCATCTTTCCACTCCTGTAGCTGACAGCTACATCCTCACATTACCCACGACAGCAGCAAGTGTGTTGGGTAACTGAAGCAGCAAGTCAACAATTGCCTTGCTTTGGACTTCTGGACATCTTGTTTAGCCAACAACTAACAACCTGTCTACACCACAGAGTGACTGACCATTGTTAATGTTGATGTATTAAACATGTTTGTGAGCGATTATTTCTTTCTTCTGTCTCTGCACAGACACGTACATGAAATAAAGGAGTTTAAATGTATTTTAATAGGCAAAACAAGGAAATTGTAATGACATGATTTATGTAACTGAGTCATTTTCACTTTAGAAAGCTGTATGTTTGAGTTCAGCAGGTAGGTGATAAAAATAAGTGTTTGCTCCTCTGCGGCCTTGAAGCTCTCCGCGGTGCTCAGAGTTCATTGATGGGAATAATTAATTACACAGGTGGGATTCCTTTCCACAGATATGAGAAATTGCTCAAATTATGAAATTATTCCTTTTAATTCAAATCAATTTAGAAACCACTTATAAATAGGCAGAATTTTTCTTGGCAAGTGCGTGCTGCAGGGAACATGAGAAATGAGGAAAAAAATCCAAAAGGAAGATAAAAGAATAAAACAGATAAAATCGTCTGGCCCGTGGGGATTGTCTTTTTATAGCAGGCTGATGGAAACACTATTCACCAGCTGTTCACTGGGGTGAACATGATCACAAACCTCTCTAATCTGACCACAGACAGACCATGACCCTGTCTAATACAACCACAGAGTGACCACAAACTCATAATCTGACCACAGGGTAATTGCAAACCCTTTTAACCTGACCACAGAGTCACTACACCCACCTCTAAGATGACCATAAAGTGACCACAAACTCCTCTAATCATACCACTGAGTGACTTTAACCCCCCCCCCACCTCACACACACACACACACACACCTGTAATTCTGGGTTAACCCTCATGGGGGTAGTGGTCAGAAAGCCCCCACAACATGGAGGTCGTAAGCAGCCAGTTGCTGTCAGCTGCCATGACGGCTCAGATCAGAGCTGTGAGCTGCGATCCCTGGGTAACCTGCCGGCCCGTAATGATGGAAAAGGCATTACTGGATCTCCAGCGTTTTCTCACGAGAGGCAGAAAGAGGAAGAAACCAGTCAGGGAACACTTCCTCTCTGGAGGCCAATTACATGACTTCATGCACAACAATTCCAATTATTTATATATATATGTGTGTGTGTATGTGTGTGTTTGTGTGTGTTCAAGAAAGATATTTAAAGAAAAAGAAAAATACTCTTCTATAAACACAGCACCAGACTCCATGAGTGTCTCTCAGTGATGCTGGGAGAGGAAGGGACCCACCAGCTCCGCTGAAGTCTTTAGAACCAGGGATCGCCATACCAGCCAAAAAATGCTCACCATTCACGCCGACTTACGCTCTGATTATCTGCCCACTGCTCTGTTATTTTCTGCCCTGATCCCTGCCCTAACCCAACTCACACCATCTAACCCAAGCCACACTAGCTCTCTCCGTTTTAGTTTAGACACGTATGGATTTTCACTTTCACCCCACATTTTTACCTTAATACATCATTTTATCTGTGAAGAGCTAGCAAAGCCTTTTTCATCATTACCACCATGTTTATCATATTTTCATTTTAGTATTTATCCATGTGTAAATTAATAAACTATTAGTATTACATACTAACATTTTATATAAATTTGTTTTTGCTTTATTGATACATATTTCTATCTCCTTTTACCCTTTCAAACTGATTTTGGAGACCAATAACCCTCATGGGAGATAAACCTACTGTGAAGCACATCGACATGTTGTTGTACATTTCCCCCCATCAAAAGAGGTATAAAAATACATATCAGACACTTATTGCTATAAGTTAGGCCCAGGGAATGTGCTGTTCTAAGTGGATCGTGCAGAGCACAGTGCCAGGCTTTTCCGGGGTGGGAGAATGACTGGCTGGCTATAAGGTCCCAAGGGCAGTGCTGTGTGTGTACAGGATTAATACACATTCCATGCTATTTATCTCACTCTATTTATACGCCTCCATACAGGCATAGCCTGCGCCCGCACCCATGTCTTTCCTATGACTAATATGTCTGAGTGGGCATGTGTTCCATTAAAAAAACAAACATGTGTTTTCAATAATAATATTTAGAGTTCCGTTAATAAAGCTATCACAATAAGTAAGGCTCCAATGAGTGTTGAAAACAATCTTTTCCAGAGGCAAACATGCCTGGCGTGCCAAGACCCCAACTACTCATTGCTATGAAAATGAACGGAATATATAAACAAATCCAACGTGAAACTGCGGAGTTAATAATCAACCTGCTCTAGATTGTAAAAGGGGATCTGAGGAGGCATACTCAAACCAGGTGCACATCTCTTTAAATACATTTTTTTAGGGGAGGTAAGGTATAAAAATACATGCTTTAGACAAGTGAGATAATAAGTTTGAGTTCTTTCGTTTCTGGAGTGGTTTTATGACTGGGCAAGGCAGGGCTAGCAGAGCAGAGTGGACTGTGATTGGCTGATGAGCCCAGAGAACGGGAACTGCACATAAACGAGCAGAGGCTCTGGTCTGTGAGACTGAAAAGGGTGGCGTGCTTTAAAACAGTCCATCGTTTCAGGACTGTCCCCCTCCATCACTGGTCAGCTGGACCGCAGCAAAACTTCGCTGAATGAATGTGCTTGGAGAGAGAGAGAGAGAGAGAGAGAGCTAGGCGTCATGGGTAAATAAATGAGGGGAACAGTAAACTCACAGACTGTTTTACTAGGAGATATTTACATGAGTTTGATGAGATTGCCCTCATGGTCTTGTTTTGTTTTTTATCATCAAACTAATTAAGATTTAGTGAGGTGCGCTGAGGATTAATATCCTAGACAGGCCAATAAAAGGCAGAACAATCAGAGTAGGCAGTGGCGCGCCTCTTTGAAGTGCTGTTTTACTGTATGCGCTCCCTTAACAAGGCTGGGCTCGGCAGGACGCAGAGCGCTCCTCTCTGTCCCTTTGAAGTGCAGACGGGCGAGCGAGGGGCTAGGGGAGAGAGAGGCGGCGTGGGCCCTGCCGTCCCCCATTCCGCCAGGGGCCCTGCGTGTTCAAGGGCCGTCACCCACCAGGCGTCGGCAAACACTATGCTGCTCTGTCTTCCGTTAGTGTCGCCTCGGCGCATGGGACTGTGGTTTGTGTGCGTGTGTGTCAGTACCTGTGAATCCACCTGTGTGTGCATGAACATGTGTGTCTCCCCCAGAGAAGCAGTGAATTATGGGTAAAGTGGCAGAATGACACAGGACCCCTGGGCGCACTGATCTGTGTCAAACCGTGGGTCTAAATGCTGACCTGAGAATATTTCAGAGGTAATGCGGCTCCCCTGCAAAATCTCGTCCCTGATCTTTCACCCCATTTCAAGCATTTGGAGGAGTGACACTAACAAATGACTGGAGACGTTAATTTCACTCCATAACTAAAATTCACAAAGGTCATCCATTCATAATGGGGGTAGGACTGGAGCTATGGAGCACATGCTCTCTCCAGACCCAACAACACATTAAAGCACAGCTCACTGACCTGCTCTCTGCTCCCTTGTCATCCCTGCTAATTACCCATGATGCTCCATTCACTTTTCAATGTCTAGGAGCGATCTTTGGCTGAGGAAGATTACAGTCCTCTCAAATCTCAAATGAATGGTTTGGATCCTGGAACCCAACACAGACAATAACAACACAGAATTCCATTTTAGAATTTGTATTGAAACCATTTTTTTTTATTTCTGTATGTTTTGTCTCCATTAAAATATTTCTCTGACCAATTAACCCATAAAACCAGATTAATGTTGTAACATACATGTTGCTTTTATGGTTTACCTTTATGCTTTTGGTAACATCTACATATTCATCCAGACATTCTTATCAAGATCATCTTAACAAGACAGTTTACAAGCAGTAATTAAAAACTTCATCCAAGGATATCAAGCAAGTCCTGCGCTGGAGACTCAAACATGCAACCTCTGAATTTCAGGTACAGCCCTATGACCATTACTCCACACCACCACCTGGCTTTTAGACAGACTGTTAAGAATCTTCATTGAGACAATAAACCTAGTGAAAAATATATATTTCTGAATGCACTAAAACACTGGGTATCACAGAGCATGTTAATATCTTAAGGCAACTGTTAAAATGGAATCATAACCTGTATGTGATAAGGGAATCTCTCTCCCAAGTTAACCTTAAGCAAACATTGCTCTCCAAGACTCCCTATTCTCTTCTTTTAAGACTTCTTATTTCACCTTTTCCTTGTCCCTCTCCCATGATCCCTCTCTTTTAATGTTCCATTTTGCTCAGCCTGGGCAGATTGTTAGACGTCAGATTTTAGTTGGGAAAAACAAGCGAAACGTCTGTTAAAAAATTCACCAGTCAGAAAGGCAAAAGTGTCTGTTCAGCAATGAGCTGGTGACTGGATAAAAGCAATATGAGCGCAATATGTCAGTGGTGCACACAGAAGGGGGCAGTCGTAATGGAAATGATGAATTTGCCTTAAATAAGTTATTTGTGCAGCTCTGGAAAGGCCAAGTGCAGTGTGCTTCTGAAATGGACAGACATCAGTACACAGTAAAGCTCTTAGTGTAAAACAAAATATAAGAAAGTAATATGAGGAAACGCTACGTGTATGTATGCGTATGTGTGTGTGTGTGTGTGTGTGTGTGAGACACAGGGATGGACTGTTTTGTTGTATGTGTTTTTGGGACATGGACAGAGAAAAAGTGTGTGTGTGTGTGTACATGCGTGCGTGCGTGAGGAGGGGAAAAGTGTATTGTGACTGCACACGTGTGAAGTAAGACTGACTATGATAGTGTGTGAATGTATTTGTTAAAGAGTGTGTGTAGTAAGAAAGGGTGTGGATATGTGTGTGTCACTGTCTGTGTGAATGCCCTTGAATTATTTAAATGTGGGTGATACTTAAGTACTTGGCTCTCAAAACTGCTCCTTTCTGTCATGTTGCTCCAAATTCTCTCCTTCCCTGAGCTACTCAGAGTAATTATCTAAACCTCGGCAAGTGCTACTCCTTCTCTCACCTCCATGTACTGCACCTCCTCTTGTCTCTGCACAGTGATCCTCCTCGCAATGCACCTCCTATTATAATGAATAAATAACCTGGAATAAAATGGACCTTATATAATAATGCACCTCCTCACACTTTACCTCCTCTTTCCCCCCATAATGCACCTCCTCACACTTTACCTCCTCTTTCCCCCCATAATGCACCTCCTCACACTTTACCTCCTCTTTCCCCCCATAATGCACCTCCTCACACTTTACCTCCTCTTTCCCCCCATAATGCACCTCCTCACACTTTACCTCCTCTTTCCCCCCATAATGCACCTCCTCACACTTTACCTCCTCTTTCCCCCCATAATGCACCTCCTCATACGTCATCCTTGTCTCTACACATTGAGTCTCCCCACTCTTCTTTTACCTCTCCTTTTTACAACACACCCCCCCACCCCACAAACTGAATAAACAACAAGGAGACACAGATCCAGTACTTCATTTCCACCTTTTGCAGGCAATTTTAATTGTCGATTGTTCAGTTAAAGTCAGTGAACACTAAAAGGGGAGGGAGACTGCACAGACCTTTGTGTACTTGTATTCCACACACGAATCCAGGAGGGTAAAACCAGATGAGCAGAGCCATGCTAAAGATCAATACCTTGCTTTTGACCACACTTTTATTCAAAGAGATTACAGCCATCAAATTCTGTATTTTCTTTGTCTACAAAGAAAATGGATTAGAGGGCTGTAGATGTGATAGAATCCACCTCTCTCTTTCCTGGGAAGTGAATGGAGGTTTGCGCCCTGGCCGATAGATGTTTGTTTTCTAAATTATTCATCCGGATCCGTTTGTGTGAGGGAATCGCTGGGGGCCTGGGCGCTAAAGGGTAAGGAGCTAGAGTGTGGAGAGATGGCAGGAATAGGAGTACAGAGATTGGCTTTCAGCAGATCTGCAGGTGGGGCACAGGGTGTTTTTCCTGTCCAGGTGATCTCAAAAACACAGGTGTGATTTGTAGCACCTGTGTGTTTTGCCAGTAGCATGCCTATTCCCCATCAACTATCAACTCAGGATCTGCTCTCATTTGACACTGGTATCCAGAGCATTCTCCATCCTTTAGATTCAGCATCCAGCACTTTTTATTCATTATTTATTGAAGCCATTCAAGATACGTATCAAAGCTATAATGGCAGCTTCTCTATCTGTGAACTGCAAGTGTAACCATGTCATTACCAGCTGCACCGCTTAACCATTACTGTGTAAAAGTACCATGTAACCAGGGTAGGGGAACATTCTGTTTCAGTTCATTTCATTCAGAAAATTAATTGAAATTCAATTCATTAGTTGAAAGATCCCAATAGAATATTGTATGAATTTTCAATTAAATGGAACTGACCCCAACTTTGCAGGCTACCCTACTGCACCACACCGCTAAGCCACACTGCACTAGATTCAGAGCTGAAGGATGCTAGCTCCCAGTGTAATTTAGCCTCCCTGAACTGAAGCCCTCTGCACTCTATTGCCCTTTGTTACCATTTTATCTCCACGTCTCAGTGGGCAAAACTCATTTTTCATGTTGTTTGCTGTTGGCTGCTGGGCTTTGGTCAGGACTGGATGTGATCAACAGTCATGCAGTGGGATAAGACACTGCAAGGACCATCCTTTACAGTTTTGAAGCTATGCTTATCTCGCATGTCATGTAATCAGACATCTAAATATTTAGCCTGTACATTTTAAGCTAAAAATGTAAATAAAAGACTACATTTTAATGAAATCTGGTATATTTTGTAGGTGAAGATGTTTTAACTCATGGATAATAGCAGAGTTTCAGAATGGTTGAAAATCTATTCACAATTTCACAGTAGTCTAAAACCGCTCATTTTACAGCAATACAGTATTCCAAAGATGAGTAGAAGACATGGCTTGAAACTGCTGAAAACAGCAATAGACAAAGTTACTACATAACATGAGCTACAGAGTACAGTGTTATGGCATGATCGGTTAGCAATTGTGCATACAATGTCATGTCTTCTAGGCCTTTGCTCCAATAACACTGGAGATATATTTTCTGTGACACCAAATTCTCATAGCAGAAGGTTACACAATAGGTTACATTTCTGGACATCCATTTATGTTGTTTGCTGTTATGGATGACCTGTGCCATTAATTGTGACAAACAGTCACCACTGCCACAGAGATGCCACCGTTTTGCTGAAGAAAATGTCTCTTTAGAAAGTTCTGCTAAGCTAGCCCATTCATGTCTCACACAGGCACACACAAACACACGCAGCTCCCAAAACACATCATCAGACTAAGTAAATAGCTTCCAGATGGAGCATGCGTAATGAGCCTTAAATGATGTGTGTTTGCTGGGTAAAGACTTCCCTGCATTGAAGACGGCTTTTTTTTTTTTTTTTAGTTTCTAAGCAAAACATAACTCATTGGGTCTGTCACTATTACTATACATTTTTGACTTGTGTTGATTAGTTGTCGAATATCTTACTTTCCACGAACACGTGGACACAGCTTCCGTCTCTCACACGGCACACTTCCACAGGGCTGCCGCTGGTGAAACGCATCTTTATCTGGAACAAACCTGTGACAAAATAGAAAACATATTAGCAACGGCATATGAAATATTTACAACCAGACGGTAAATTAATATTTTACAAGATTGTGGAGACTAGGAACTCTTTGTTGCGAAATGTCATCGCCGTTAATTATTTATTGCGTATTTATGTTTTTACTATTATGAATATATGTTTTGATTTTATTTTTTGAAACAGATATTAGTATAAACGTGTGCATTCTACGTTTGCTTTTACTTTAAGATACACGTTATACGAGCAAATCAGAGGTCCAGTGTTGCTGCCAGGACTTAAGGACCAGCTGCACGTGCTTTGGGGAAGCACTTGGGACATTTCACAACTAAAACATCCAGGCACTATCCAGCCGCTTTTTTAATACATCTCCTGCATTTATTTATATATTTTATGTATTTATTATTTTTGTAAAGTTGAATACTTTATTTAAAAAAGGGGAGCTTTTAATGTCCAGATCTGACAAACGGTATTAAATAAAAGGATCTTCAGCACGCGCGGAAAAAGGGCTCGCTGCCAAATACTTTTTAAATGGCTTGTGCCGAAGCAATCTGAAGATTAAAAACATCTCTTGAATTACAATGACACATCAGAAAATAAAATTAATGCAGTATTTTCATTAGAAGGATTGAGTCCCGGAGTGTTTCACTTTCCATTAGATAAGCGGGAGGGGAAACACGAGAAAGTACAATGATTGTAGTGTCGAAGACGGCTTTTAGGCAAATACTCAGCATCACACCGCGGCCCTTTTCAATTCAATCACACCACGGCCGCGCAGAAACGCCACGGAAGCAGAATACCCAAGTGGGGATGCAGAGTGCATACAGTGCTGAACGTGTCCAAAAATTATAATTAATATAAATCATGACAGTTAATGTTTTAAATTCATTTGCAGGCTCTTGTAAATCGTAATTACACAAACAAAATCATGTCTGGTGTTTTAAGAGAAAAGGCCTTGCTACAATGACACGTGTTTTTGGCAAGGCTGTCCTCCAAGGGGGATTTGGTGAATTTTTCTCAGCTAGTCGCCGGTGATTTACATCCTCTGTCTGGAAAATATGTTTGTCATTTACAAACAAAAATAACCCAAATGTACAGAAAATAGTTGCTCAGTTTTGTGAATGAAGGATATGAATGCGTCTTAGCAAGCAATGGCTACATGCCATATTGTGTTTGCATATTGGTGGAATTAGGCTATCCTTTCCACAAATAAAAAGCTAAAAATAAAATAAATTCAAATAAAACGTTTCTTACCTAAAGTGATACGACTGTTGTGAACGGTAGGGATAAGGCACAATTAAAAAAAAATCAAGCCATAGGTCTCCAGCTTACAGTAATGGGACATAACTACACCATACGTCCGGCAACATAATTCTGTCTGGTCTACAATAACAAAGGTTTAAAAGTTACACTTATTTCCTGAGGCTCTGCTACGACTAACCCTCACTAGTACTGCTTCCACCACTACAATCCTTAACAGCAATACTCGACTATAAAGGTACATACAAGTCCATGTACACAGCAGCTGTTTCTTACACATTACAGCATTAACAGACAACGATAGTGATGTAAAACTCTTGTAGAGGAACAACCGCAGCGTGTGATTTATATAAAACTTTGCATTGAGACATTTGCTTGAATTGGGCACAGCCGGCTGTATTATCAGTGTCTCCGGTGAAGTAGTTCATACATACGGCCCGGAGCACTTGTTCCGAGAACTCTTCAATCCATTATCAGATAAAAGGCTAAACATGCTTTAATCTAAACTTGTTTTTAATCAACTTCTCGCAGAAGATAAAAGGAAATGTACCTCAGTTTTCCCCTTATTATATTTCCCAACTAAATACGTACGTAGACTGCATTGAGGTAGAGAAATTTTCTCAACCATCTTGATACAATTGAATAGTAATAATAAAAACAATTTAACCTAATAAGCAAAAGGATTAAACCTTTTACCTCGAGATCAAAGCATTGGTTTTAAGTAAACGAGTTGCTTCATAAATTCAGAATATTCCATTCCACTTTAGAATTGCACAGCACAATATTTATGGGTCACAATGTTTTATTTGTTGAAAATTAAGCATTCGAAAACATTTCAATAGATGCATTAGCGAGATCGGAGCGGATAGGGGGAGGGGAAGAATATTGCGGTCATAAAAAATAAGGGGCATAAGTTTTATTGAGTTGTTTTTTTCTTCCTCTTTTTCTTTTAAACACCTTGTTGCCAGATGTTCATTATGGGGAAAAGAAAAAATAGATTGGAGTATGTATTTTCTCACAGCATGGCTAAGTCAAGAATCACGTTTAGAAAAAGATGAAATATGGAATGAAGCCTGGCACCGCGGGCTAGGCAAAAGACAACACAACGGGAGAGAATAAGCACTCAGGACTCTGACTAAAAAGACTCTCGGATAAACGCCAGTCTACCGACAGTACATATTTTTTGGATTGGATTTTGTGTTATTTTCCCTCTTGACATACTTAAGTTTCCATTACACATTTTAATCAAATTGATGCTCTTTATTTCATAAAAAAATGTACCACAAATTTACTGAGAAATATAAAAATATGAACGTACCTTTCTTGTTCTTTATTGCACTATAACCTGGTGATAACATCGGTGAGGTTTAGACACCTCCTATCCTCATCACGCGCGAGTACAAGGCGCTCACAGTCTAATTTCCCCTGCAAATAATATTTACTGTCCAAACTCGAAATGTTTGCGGCAAATGACTTTGGTAAATGTCTGTTATTGTATGGTATTTTTCTGTAGTTATACCAATAAGCATTGAACGTGCTTCCTGAATATATACACTTATTAAGTTTGGGGCACTGTGAAGGGCTAAATGATAAACTCAAGAGGGATTAAGACTTACAGAATTCTGACTGGTATTATTTATTCTTAATTGACGCTTTTTAAATATTACCCTTTATTATATTAAATTATATTTTTTATATTACATATATACAAACCAATATACGAACCCATGCTTCCACATTCAGCTGTTAAAGTATTTTAAACTGGGGTAAAGACAAACCTAGATACAAATGTTTCACCAAATGGAGAAGCGAATTATTTTGAACCCGTGGAGGGCTGTTGTCCCGTCCTTGATTAATTGAGCTGTGCTGCCACCTACTGGATTCTCCCCGCCTATTCATCCTTCACTGGCGGTACAGCCGCACGGCAGAGACGAGGCATGCCATCACTCGCTATGGATCACCGTCTTTGCTGTACACCAACTGTGCTTCGATGCTCTGTCCACCCGTACCTATTGTTGCTGTACAGCTTTTGCTATAATTATTAAAGTGCAGCAGGCTGCGAGAAAATTCAGTTATTTATGCAGGGAATTCACAAGTCAGCGTGGTACCTTTAATCAGCGAGGAGTCGCTAATAAGGCCTATTCTCACTTTGAGCCTTAATAACTTATGTAAAACAAATTCATCTTAGCACAGTAAATTGGAACACAGTGTAGGTTCTACATAATAAACACAATAATTACAAACTGTTTTCTTTTTTGAAAAAACCTCTAAAATAGCATGTTTGATCTTTAATGAGACACCATGGCTCCTTGTTTTTATAATAAAGAGGGGCAGGAATTAGCACAGGTCATAGTATGAAAATAGGTTTAATTAATAAAACTGATTTTTAGCTCTTGTACATCGGATGCACTTTCTTGATCAAACTTGAAAATGACAATGACGAAAGAGATTAAAAATTAGGAATGAATTTGCCCCTGTCCACCCCCTCCCTGCACCCCCCCCCCCCACCCCACCCCACCCCACCCCAAACAAAGAAGTGTTCCTTTACTTCACCACCTCTCATACATTTAATTCCTAAAAAACAGAAATTCTACCTTTTACTCCCAAAACCTCACTCAACACAAATCTACAGGGCAATGTGGTAGCCTGTCACAGCCTACTGACCATTAATGATTTATTAATGACCATTTTGGGGCCAGTGTCCAGCCCTGGGCCTCCTGACTGAATCTTGGAGGGATATTACCCCTTTACAGCGGCAACGCTTTGGGATACCCCATCTTGTAAAATGACATGGTTGAAGCTGTGAAGGACAGGGGATCTTGGGGTAGCTATGCTGAACTGTCCTTGGCTAAATAGGGAAGGGGACACAGTTCTGCAGGATGTGCAGATACTCATTCTCAGGTGTATGGAAGCCACTTGAAGAGCTTTTGTGATGGTAATTATAATCAACCAGTCTATGAAAAGATCATGCAAAACCTTTTCAACATTTTTATTTTGTTTACTATGGCACATTATGTTACAATTATTTTTATTAACATTATCAACATTAGGTACAATTATTGTTGGCAGGAGTAGGATGCATATACGATACATTAAAAACACACAGGGAAACAAATATCATGTAAAACAAGTTCCCAGCATCTACTAAGAGGCCTATACTCCAACTATGAGCCTGTCTCCAACTACTGAAGCTCTCAATGAAACAACATCAGACTTCAATGCTTCTTATTCAGGTTTCCAAATTGACTCAGCTGTGTAATCCAGTGACATCTGAATCCCTTTTGATCCCAAGTTAATCTTGGCTTTCATTTTCCTGCTAAGGCCAGTAAATGTAAAAATGACAAAACTCTGTTTGGTTACAAATGTGTCCCTCAGCTGCTAGTTAAAGCAGGAAACCTTAACCATTAACACATGTAACAGGCCCAAAACATAGGCAGGTGCAGGCTGGAGAATATTTTT
Source organism: Albula glossodonta (assembly GCA_019788955.1). Taxonomy (NCBI): domain Eukaryota; kingdom Metazoa; phylum Chordata; class Actinopteri; order Albuliformes; family Albulidae; genus Albula; species Albula glossodonta. Next base: position 953,134 of record JAFBMS010000060.1, on the reverse strand, counting down.
TGTTTTGTTAAACTTAAACATGCAATTTATGATTGCCAATACTGAATCAGGAAATGTGTGATTTCAGCTAATTTTTTACTGTGAACAACACCTAACAACCTGCACCCCCACACGTTGTGACACATCCACCGAAGGGAAGATTTGTTTTACTGTCTGACCCTTCCTCACAGGTTGTGCCCAGCGTCAGGCAAAGATCTGGTAATGCTGTGATGCAGTCAAAGTGATGAAGATGGTTAGTATGCATCTCTTTAAGCATCATCACAGTTCAGTGATCAATTCTGGCCCAGAGGTCTCCAACCAATTTAATCTGAATGTCAAGCCCTGCATATCAAATATCAAAAACACGAGCTGTTACTAGAATATGGCAGAAAATAACTTCTCTTAGTTCAGTCTTCACTTCCTTTCATGGCTGTAAGGAGTGCACCATGCACCTGCAGCTAGGGCACTGGAATATATTCATCAACACAGTAACACAGTATATGTAACTTTTTCTGCCTTGGAGATTTCAGTTAAGGGGAAAGGTAATAAACCCAGCACCCCCTAGTGGTCACACGGTGTATTACATTATATGATGCACTAAAACGTTTCTCATTAACTGAGAACCATGCCCTAAAATGTTAGTTAAGATTGAATTTATATGCCCACATATTTTTGCATTAAAGAAAAATTATTTCCAGGGTACGGTCTATCCATAAGTGATGCATTAGTATGATTTTGTGTGACAATGTAATTTTCCACAAAAATAAAAACATAATAAATAATAAAATAATAATAAATAATAATAATAAAAAAAAAACTGACTGGTGTTAGGATATTTTGCCCTTCTCCGTGGAACCAAATGCAGGACAATGCAGGACAATGAAGAACACGCTGACGACTTCTCTTAAGAGAATGTTGTTTTATTACAATGCGCACTGGAGAGACAAACTCAGAACATTCGGGCTGCCTGTGCCGAGAGAATCTCTAAAGAATCAGGTTGTGTGATGTGTTGATATACAGTTCATGGTCATGCATATCAAAGGAATAAGATAAGGGCCAGGCCAGAGACAACTGGTCTTGTCCCTCCATGGGAACCCTGGCAGAGCCATTAGCAGGGGTATGCTGTGGAGACAGGATACCCTACAGAAATGCAAATGTTTGGTTGATGACTGGAGCTGGCTAGGCCAAAGGTGTCATGAGGTGGAGGTGTCACAAAGTACGAATACAGAATACAACACAGTTCTGTCACCTACAGGAAGCCTTAAATAATATAATAAAAACCTGGAACCTATCACTGGCCTCTGCGAATATTAGCAGAGGCCTGTCAGTTGTTTTTTTTAATATATATATATATTTTAATATCATTACAATGGTCAGTTACAACTTCTGAGTAATCACTAGAGTGTAGATGGAACTCCAAACTGGAGAGGCACAAAAATCTAAAAACTCAGCCAACCAAAACCTTTCTCAGAAACCTGAGGGTCACACAGTCAAAAAAAATCAATACATTTCTTCCAGATGATTTCAAAAAGACTAGATTTGCTCATTCAAAAAGTAAAAAATGGCCATGTTTACAGCAAATGGCAGTCTACTCAATTTAGTCAGATCTGAGATGGAATGACCCATGTGTATCTAACAGTTAGGTCATATGAACTGAAATGGCTCCTGCAACCCTCTCAGTGCACTATAACCCTTTCACAGCCAGCCTGGGAACCAACACACATCTGCCTGGAGTGCATTGATATTTCTCTGCAGGAAACTGCACTGCGCTGTCCAAGTTAACCCTGACCACCAGGAACACACAGATGATAGTGTTCAATTTCCTATTTAGACATAAGGCATTTTATAGCTCAGTGGTTCCCAACGTCGGTCCTGGGGGCCTATTGTGTATGCCGGTTTTTATTCCAACCACAACTGCAACCCCAGAATCTTAACAAGATGTTAATTGTTCATAATTGTTCACGCTTCTCATGATTAGAGAGGTGATTTGTCATTATAGCAATTCATGTCATGAAGAAAAAGCTATGTCCACATTGTGTTTATGTGATTTTGCAAACAAATTCACAAAAAAAGAGGAAGTTTTTATACCTGATCAAATTATAGACTGGGGTGGATCAATGTGCTCCTTAAGTCATTGAACATATTTTTAAAAAATTTTTCTTCCCCTTTTTTTTCCCCAACCTGAATGTTCAACCAAACTGTTTGGCCTCACCGCAGCACCTGGCCCGGCAGCTGTGTGAGAAGTCGAGCACGTGACTCCTCCAATTCACGTAACGACGCTCACACTTCTTTTCACGTTGCGGCCGCACTACTAACCGCACACTGCCTGTGACGTCGGAGGAAGACATGGTCAGCGTACAGTCAGTCTGTGCCACTGCAGGCACCCAAGCATGACAAGGAGGGCACTATTGTGATGAGGCCAACGGAGCAGATTAGGCCGTCTTACCCTGTATCCTTGAATCCTTCATGATCTACCAAATTGTTAGTTTACTGGTCATGTTTCCATGCTGGTTTTAATCCTTAACAGTTAAGGTTGTTGATCACATGCATTTAAAAGATAACATATACTTGCTTTATTGTATAGAACATAGAACTATAATCAACTTAATATCATATTGGAACTAAATTATGCTCTGACACATTACCCTGTGGCCATTGTAGAGTGAATCAGATAAAGTATGTGTATCTATATATACATTCCTAGAGAGTATTTAACTGTATCCATTCTTTATTGGTTGCTTTGATGTACAATGTTCAGGTTATGGCAATTTCAATACTGAAAAGTAACATTTCATACTGTATCAAACCAGTTTATTTGATAAATTCATATTTGCTTATCCACATTTTAAATGACAATAGCTTCTATGGTCATCTTAAAACCTATATGCTCAAAGATAGTCTTGTACTTCTAACATGGGTCAAACCATTTCTGATGAAACCACATTGATAGCATCAGTGATTTCTTGCCAGGCGTTTTATTTCTGGGCTGGCTACACCACTGTTCACACTCTTGAAAATGTTATTTTCCTTTGATTGAATTGAGACAGCAGTACCTCTCCCTCATTTCTATAACATGTGTGGTTTGCAGCAGACACTGATCTCTAGGGTACTTTTGGAGTATTCACATTTGCTACTTGAGATTAACAAACACTGGCATACAATTTTAAAAAATGGCATAATTAGAAGCACTTAAGCACAGAATTGGGGATTTTTCATAAATTATTGTACACACTTATAGAGAACCACCTTACATTACCTCATGAAGCCCATTGTCTTTTGCTGCAATTAACAAATCATTTGACCAGTCTGGACTGGACTTCTCATGGTAGCTCCATCCATCATGAGTCATGAAACCTCATTCTTGCATCCCTAGATAGACGTAACTCAATTCTAACAAAAACCAGAATAAAGATAGGTCCCACAGGACTAAGGTGGAGAACCACGGTCAGAATGTTTGTTGTGATTGTATCCGTACAAGTGTTCAATGAGAACTACACACTATATCTCAAGATTATGGCAAGGTGTCAGACAGACACAGCTTACTGTCAGGTGGGGGATCGACACCATTACTGTCAGGCGGGGGACAGGACGTTTACTCGAACAGATCAGAGCCATCCGCTGGAGTTAATGCCGGGAGACTTTCCTCTCTGCTGCGTGGAACTTCAGCCACATAAACAGGACTTCATTTGACTGCTTCTCCACAGCTATGAATGGGGCCTAAGATTGGGTTTACAAAGTGACAGCTCCATAAATATGTTTTACAACTTTTGAGGATTATTCTATTTTTAAGGATTTCATGAACTGGATTTCACTCTGTTCGAAGTTTCACGAAGTTACTCCTTAATCCAGCTCTGTTAGATACCCCATGCAGGGCTATACTGTCTGCAGGGCTTGAACGTTTTTCTATTTTTTCATCCAGCAGCAGATATAAGCCATGGAAACAGGGTGTGTATAATCCTTAGCCAATTGAAGGCATTTATAATTTAAGAACTGAAGCAGACCCAAAACCTCAGGACACTGTGGCCCCGAAGGAAGTGCCCATCCCTGTCCTAGATTATGCTCTTGCTAAAGATATTCAGCTCTCAGGACAAAACACGTTTCATAGTTATTCTTACCATTTGAATAAAATGTCCATTTTAGCCTTCAAACATGTTTTGTTTTTGCAATGCTGCAAAACAACCCAACTCCCGGCAAGTGTCTGTTGGTAATGAACTCAACAATGGTGTTCTCTCATATTCCAGATATTTTAAATGAACAGGTACGGGGTGTCAGTGGTTTCAACTGGATTGACTGTCCCCATATCCACATCCTTAGCATGATGGCTTCCGATGGGCTGGCCCTAAACTCCAACCATGTTTACATAAAATGACTTTAGTATATTTGGATTTAAGATGGGTGGTCCGACAAATATTCAGGTGCTTCTTATTTGGCGTCCAAGTGGAGATATTTGCCAGGGTTTTCAAATCCGTAGTCATAACATCGCAAAATTCAGATATGAAGCTGAAACCGGCGCTAGGACCTAAATTTGCGAACTAATTTTTGTTGTGATAAAATGAAGCAGGATTAAAGAGTATTTCACTGTAGTCTACTGGAGCAGGTATGCAGCCTATAGTTTTTAATTGATCATGCCATGCAGAACAGCTTCCCCCTTACATGCGCAAATTACAGAGAGGTTTATTTTAACTTGTATTAGCGATGAAAAGCATGATTCGTTTTGGCTTAGAGTTTGCATGATACCACTGCGGTATACAGATGAAAATTTACAGTGTATTCTAATAGGTAGTAAGTCATCTTCCTGAACTTTGTGTTTAGCACCCAAACAGCAATCTTCACCAAAAACTAATTTATTGCCAACCTTCAGGAGCACTGCATTTGACTATCAAGTTCGATTATTTACCCAAACAGTATTCCTTCATAATGACAAGGCATGTTTGTGAATTTGTAACTAGATCAAAACTTAATTACATGGGCACTTCAAGTTTAGTTTTATAACGGTGATCACTCATGCTGAGGTTTGCGACGGATTTATTCAGCTGACCGATCTGGGCCAATAGGATCTTTGCTTTAAAGCAGAGAAGTATATGTTCTGCACGTTTTCAATATAACTTGTTACGGTAGGCCTATAGAAAAATAAACACAAGGTAAACCGAGGTTCAAAAGACTATGAGGTAAGCTTTATTTTTAATTTTAAGTTGCATAAATTCCTGGATATACCCCCGTTTCAAAGGGAGATTTAAATGTTTTTACGCTTCTAGCAGGGACATCTGCAGTGCAATATCGCTTTTCGCGACTTCACTGCTACAGCTGGACGAGAGTATGCTTTCCAGGTACACATTTACCAGCCATTGAGTTCACCAAACGTTACCGGAGATGTGTAGTTTTGTATTTCTTTAACTTAGTGGAAACAGTCTCAAACGTTAGAGTAATGCACGCTCTCAAACGGCTCTGACCACTGCGTTGTCACGTGAATGCGATATTCCACGCGCCCTTTCTGAAACGCTGCAGTGCTCAGCTGTAGCTGACTCCTTGATGGGAGTCATGGACTACCAAAAACCTGTATTTAAACGAAGAACTAACATGCCCGCAGTACAATACCGGCATGCAGTCAAGGTTAACCAGTTTTTAATCCAGTTCAAAAATATTTCGCATTTTTCCTGTGTTTTTGGAAAGTTAACCCCAATTAAGGAGACTAGTAGCATATTTAGCATTAGACTCGAATTTCATTACAAACGTTTCAAACGAATTGTACATTACCGTGGTAAAGACGAGCACTTAACATTTCCAGAGGTGAAACGCGGTAATGTCAACGTCCGAATTTAAATAGTAGGAAACGGTTTAGCTGAGAGGCGGCTGAGCTCACTCCCTAATCAGCGCCCATTTGAAGCACCTGTGTCCATCTGCCAACTCGAAAGGAAACTTTCGACCTTCATGTTCCTTTTCGTCTACGCGGAGAGTTATGAAGCTTTGTCTATTTATTGTTTTTTATTCGTAATTTTTTTTCTCTTACAATGCAGAAAGCCTTGAAGAAATATTTCCTTAATATGGATGATTATCTAGCCAGCATCGGCCTATACAGGAAAATGATGGCTCGAGACGCGTCCTGTCTGTTCAGAGCAGTTTCTGAGCAGGTAATTATGTGGTACGATTTTGAACATTTGGGAAAAACAACACTAGTAACGCATCACCCAAATAAACGTTTATTTTTCTCTTTACTGTTTTTTTTTCTTTACCAAGCTTTACTACTCTCAAAATTACCATCACAAAATTCGGAAGGACTGCGTCACCTTCATGAGAGCAAATAGATGCAACTTTGAGCCGGTAAGTGTTTATTTTTTTTTACCTTTCATCTGAGCTAATGTATTTCAGTCTGAGTACATGAAAGTCATGGGGGGTTTTCACCATCTCTCCCAGTTTGTTGAAGGGTCTTTCGAGAAGTATTTGGAGCGTTTGGAGGATCCGCAGGTATGATAATTACCAATCAGATACACGGGGCCATTGCGAGTGAATTTAAGGCCTGTAGCTCAATATGTAATACAACTGTCATCTTTTCCCAGGAAACAGCTGGTCAAGTGGAAATAAAAGCTTTGTCTTTATTATACAGGCAAGTGTTTTCAAGGGACATTAATTGCATCTTTTTCTCAAGGTGTGATTGAATAATGGATTTCAACTATGCCTCATCAAGTGGGCTCAAGAGGTGGTCATACAAGTGTGTCATGTCCACAATAATATAACAACTTTTACAACTTATAATTTTTCTTCTGCACCTAATCTGCATTACAGCTGACCGTAGCCTGATAATGCAGTAAATTGTGTTCATGTGAAGTAAATACTTTTTTTTAAAAAAATGAAGTAAACCTGTACATTGTATTCAGTAATATGACATTGTCCTAGAAGAATAGTTCATCTTCAGAAGTGCTGTGCACTAATTCACCTATTGTTATGAGAGAGCCAGTGGATAACTCAGGACCTCGACATGATGATAACATTTTTATGTCAGGGGTGTTGTGTATTGAAGAGTGTTTGTTATGCTGGTGAGCATGCTGCTATGTGTGTTGGTGAATTCTCTGTGGTGATAATGTGTGCTGGGTGGCACAGGCGATGTTTTGTCATATACAGGTATCCAGGGAAACCACCAACTGAGATTGCTGAGGAAGAATATGCAGAAAAGGTAATGGATGACAGCTTCTCCACTTATTTGGTTTAAAGATAATTGTGGACTTCAGCTGAAGACCACTATCAATTTAGTTAGTTTGTTGTTTTGAATAATCTAAAAACATGAACAGGTTTTTGGCATTAATGTCCATGAAGCTGTGTCACAGCCTTAGCTGGGCTTTTCCAGGGAGTAAAGTATGCCTTGCAATTTGGTTTTTGCTGTGTATTTACTGGCCATTTTTCCAGTAGCGTTGCTCTGCTGCTTTGTCGCTGGCTCAGAGGTGCGTCTGGTCACTCTCCAGTTGTCCTGGGCTTTCAGGTCATGTTGTGACATTTTATTTGCATAAATCATGTACTGTATGTGTCACTCGGTTCTAACAAGACTGTCTTTTGAAATGTTTAATTTTACATGAGTGGAAGACTTTCAGCCACGTTGCGTTTCAAGTGTAAAAATATGCATTAATAGATGGATATTGATTGGTTGATTTGAGATGCAGGTAACACCTGATGGAGCTTGTTCTAATTGGATCAGGTGTGTGTGGAGGTCACATGCAGGTCAGGTTACAAAACGGATGTTAAAAACTGCTGTCCTTGTGTTTTCATTAATATTAAAGGCACCCCATTCAAAAACAATTATGTTAATACATGATACAAATTGTATTGCAAAAATGTATGTTCAAATAATGTTTTGGAATTTTAGCATTGAGAAAAGTAAAATTTCTCAGATGGGTTTTGGAGTGTCCAGACAGTTGACATCATGTGTTCATAGTGCCCAGGCATCACAGGATGGCACAATGGCGTTCCCTCCTCATCATCATATCCCTGCTGATGGCTCAGTTATGCATTACTGAACACACATTGCTTAGTGATGCAATGAGTGAGAGAGTTAGACACACTGAACTGGAGAGCTGCATTTGTGATTGCTAGATATAGCCAGGTTGTAGGACATTTAAGCCTGGTAATAAAACTGTCTGGTCTTTTGTGGGTGCTTTTCATATATCAGGTTGAACCAAACTTTCAGGCTGTGGGTCCGTTTCACGACCTGCAGATATCCACCTGATAATTGAATCAGTTGAAAAACTGTAACCTATTTATAAGGCCATCATTTGCTTTATAGCACATTAAAGACTTTCACAGCATTAATTTGTCTGAGTGATTACAAGATGAAATGTTTTAGGATACAAATTACTGCCATGCATATATTTTCATATGCATACATAGTGGTTTCTGATGCCAGTGTTCTTCTGCCAGTGTGCTAATAATCATTCAATAAGTATTAAGTGTCTGCTTAAGAACAATTAACAACATCTTACAATGCCAAGGTAGCAATTATGGTTGAACAAAAACCAGCTCACTCAATGGCTTCCCAGCACTGAATTAAACTTGGTTTAGACAATGCATTTTCAAACTCCCACATTATATATGGCTCATTAACTTCCTTGTAACTTCATTAAAGACCTGGAATTCTTAGATTCATGAGGTTTGTCAAATTCAAAAAACAGATTGCAAATCTAAAGATAGAGACGCACTGGTTTGACTACAGTGTACCTTAATTTCTTTTTATGAAAAGTCAAATTAGGTTGGCTCTCCAAATGACAGTACTAATGATGGTTTAGCTGTTCATCAAGTTCATGGTACAATCTGAGCTACAAATCAGATGATTTTTTGGTAGTCTGCCAGGTCCCAAAGATGTGTTTATGTGAGGGGTGACCAGTCCTGGTTGGGCAGTGTTGTAGTGTCTGATTTCTTTGTGGAAAACCAGCTGACTGTGCGCTCCCCCTCCCCTTGACCAACATGGTCACCTGTGGTGTATGTTTTGATACAGCATTCTGTGCATGGCTAGTCACCAGTTTAACCTGGGGTGAAAGCATGTCTGAAATGAATATCTCACAAGGCTGATGATCATTTCTCTACAGTGCGTCCAGCTGCATTCCAAGAAATGGAGCCCTCCCTCTTTCTCACACTCCCCCCGTCTCCCCATTTTACCATGTTGTTGACACAGTATTCAGCTGTAGCTGAACGGCCTGTACTCTGGATTCAAGCCTGTATGCCAGTTGGGCAATGGCAGAATTATATGGGCATGGAAAAGTCTTACATATTCAATTACGTTCTGATGGGAAGATGCAATGGCTGTTCGATATGACGAATACATCGGGGCTGAATCCATTGCCGATTTTGGACATGAGAGGAAAGTGGTGCTCGTGAGCTTTTTACTACATTAGTGGATCCTCGTCTCGATCTGTCACCTCTTGCTTGAGATGGCTGTCCATCTCTGCCTCTGCTCTCTGCTCCAGAGTGTGACTAATCTGAGGCTTCAAGCTCCCGAAAAGGTGTCGTAAAGATCCAGTGCCAGTGCAGTGGACCCATGTGAATAACAATAATAATAGTAATAATAATAATGCATTTGTATGTATCCCCTGTGGAATTATGCAAAATGTACTTCTCCCACTCTCTAGTAGCTGCCACTCTGTTTCTGAGTAACCACTGTACTGTCGTCCAAGTTGCACCGGTAAAGCTTAATTCAGTCTTTCAGTTGTATGGCTTTGCTTTATTGGCTGTGCTAATTGACTACTTCACTGCATTATTGACTGATTTACGTTTATGGTCAACAAACTGTACAGTCTAAATAATGTCATGACGCATGTTTCTAGTGTATTATGAAAAGAATGTATTTTGATATTGGTCATCTTCAGAACAAGTATGCATAGTGAAGTTGTTATAAATTGATTACCCTTAAAATTATTGGGGTAGTTAATGAGGATTTCTCAGTTGGTTCCAACTCTCATCACTTGGTTTGCTGTGAATTTATCATTTACTGGAATAAAGCAGATTATACCTTTTCCCCTGTACTTAAAACTGCTGAAGTTAAAACGAGTGGATAGCATGAGCTTTAGGTGTAGAGAAGGTATCCTCAGCACAGAGAGGCACAGGGTACACTGGTTTTGTATGTCTGACGTGCTTGAGGTTGTTTCAGATCCAGATCGTCTAGTGTATTTGTGTTCTGTCTGCTCATAATTTCAGATTTTGTTGTGCTGTTCAAATAATGGCCACTATGACATCGTTTACCCCAGGACCTACCCGATGGACGCAGCCATGTGTCAGTGTGAGTGCCAGAGAACTGTGAGCACCGCCCATTCCATATGAATTAAAGCAAGGCTGAATTCAAAATGGGAAAAATTGTGAGAAGTGATTAATAAGCAGAAACAGTATGACGTTTAATGTCCAGTCTTATAGTGATGTGATGCCAGTGGCTGATTTGGCTGTATGACATGACACATATCTTAAATGCTTCTGCTCCGGACCATCTTTATGCCGTGGCACTCTTTGATGGCATGCCCACCAAACACATTTTATCAAAATGTTGAAAACTTTTAAATTAGCGTGACATTCAGTGTGGACCCTAGCCAAAGGTTTTGCATCATGAATGTAAACCAGAACAGCAATATTAACCTTTATGAGAGTGCACCAAATGCTGACCCTCACCAGAACAAGAACAAATTCCTTATCTTTCATTATTGCAGTTACTCAAATACCCCAATACAATTTATCCAGAGACTGCTGATGTATACAGTGGGGTCCAAAAGTCTGTGACCAAATTCAGCTTTTTTTTCCCAACCTTTTTTCATGTAAATCTAGAAATAATCAAAGTTTTAGGATTTGGGTTTTAAACATTAAACAGTAAAACAAACAGAAGTTATGACATTTAAAATGAAGAGGAAATAATTAAGATTCTGCAAGATGTCTGGGTCAAATTTAAGCATATTTGTAACATTGACCCTGTCAATACCTTTGTAGAAAAGGTCAGACCCCATCAAACATTTATGGGGGCACTTAAAGGCCAAGAAAGTTTTGTGCTCTTAAAGACCATGTGATAACATGGGTTATCAGGTTTTGCTCAAACTTGTGGAGTCCATGCCAGCTCCAGAGCGCCCTGTAATTAAAGAAAAAGGGGGACAAACTGAAAACTAAGACAATCTGGAAATTCGTGTACATTTTTCAAAGATTCAGCCTTTCACGCAAATTGTTAATGTAATTTGTAATGGGAAAAAATGTTGTTAAATAATTAAAGAATGCAAAATTAAAGCTCTTCCACTAGTGGTCTCAGACTTTTGGACCCCACTGTATTTAGTAATCTGTTGATTTGAGACTGTTGCAGAAGTCAGTCATATTCCATGAATGCTATCCTATGCTTGTGTACCAGTTGTGTTCTCTGGTGTCTTGATAGGGAGGCATGCATGGTTTACAGTTGTCTCTCTGTCTGTCTTTCTGTTCCTCGTCGTCTCCCTCTTTCTAGCATTAGTGTATGAGGTGTTGTACTGCCGGGTGATGGGGATAGAAGAGGGAGAGATGCAGCTGGCCCTGGATGGGTTTCGGGGCGGTGGCCGGCGTTACAGGAACAGCCTATCTGTTTGCAGCGAGGATGCTGGATACGATGTCCCTGAGGACAGGGCTCAGAGGTCAGGGCCAATTCTGATTGGTTATGTGAACGTAATATTTTCAATAATCTGTGTGAAGGGTAGTTTAATACACAAAAATGAAGATGTCGTGTTGAAAGTGGCTTTATCTAGAAAGTAATGTCTGAATATTAGGATATTTAAGTGACAAAACACTTGCTGGTGTTGACTGTTGTGCAATCAGTAGGGAAGAGTGGGAGATGAACGATCACGGTCGTTTGGATGACAAAGCCAGACCCGGAGCAGAGGAACTCAAGGTTGGTGTGGTGAACTCAGATCTCCAGAGACTGTGAATCCTGGGAGATCCCAGCTCCTCAGCCTACTCGCTGCCGTGTGTGTCCCACAGGCTCCGGAGCAGGCCAAGCTTTCTCTGCCCTACAAGGTCCTGAAAGCTCTGGATTCAGAGGTCTACCGTAATGTGGAGTTTGATGTATGGCATGACAGCCGCAAAGGTGACCACCTCTCCCTCTATCACTGCCCTGCATAAGACGCAAATGCACATACCATGAGCAACACTATGTCCTCTTGTGCTGCACTGAGTGTGATGCACAAGTTTGTATGACACACTGTACACTAATGCGCAAAGAGTTATCTGAAGGTTTAATAATCCTTTTAATTTTTCGTAGGTGATGTGTGTGTGTGGAGTGTACAAAGTGTGCTTTTGATTGAATTGTTGTTTTTCTGTGTGCATGTGTGCTGGTCTGTGTGTGTGGTATGTGGGTTCATAGGATGTATTTTGCTGTGTGGGTTGTGTGGATGGTATTGTGTGTGTGTGTCCTTCAGGCTGCAGTAGATGAGCTGTGACAGGTGTGGGGGTGTCCGGTGTGTTCCTGTCTGATCGCTGATGTTTTCCATGTTCCTTTTTCCCCCCATGCATCCGAGACAGAGCTGCAGAAGACCGACTACATGGTGTTTGCAGGCAGACAGTATTTTCTGGGAGACAAGTGCCAGGTACTGAATCTGGGTGCTGCCAGTCATTAAGCTCATCTGCATACAGGTACACAGTACTAAGTAAACTTGGAAGGCTTGTAGGTGGGTGAACTATTTCCTCAGGTAAAATCTGCTTTACACCTGCCACCTGTTGGTGCTGTAGAGTACATGACAAAATGTGGAACTTAAGCCCTGAGAATATGATTGATGCCAGTGTGTGCTGTAATTAATCTCTGTAATCTCATATTTTGAATTGAATTCTAGAAAAGCCCTGAATGTGCTGTCTCTAAGCCTCCTTTTTCAGGAGGCCATTTTGCCCCTTTTTTCAATGACATGAATGTGAAAGTTATGATCATGGATGGGGTCAGTGTACCATGATATAAGCTGCTCTTGGCAATTTTTTTTACTTATTGAGAGGCCAAGCAGCTTTGAGTTTAGGTTTTCAGCTATTCAGTAGAATTGAAATTAGCGTGATCTAGGACTGCATGATATGAGGAAAAAAATGTGATATGCAATTAAATTATTGATTATTGTGACAGCGATATGCAATTCGATATACCAAAGATTTTTGTATTTAATCGGTTTAAATAATTTTTAAGTATATCTAAAACCAATATGCATGTTTCCTGTTCTTCCTGGGCAAAGACGCATCTGCCACAAAACCGTGGTGCCTCATAGTATAGGAATCAGATTACTTTCCAGATTATTGCATTATAACCTGTTAAATACTGTTTGCATCTCCTTCTGGTACTCAGTGGAGCTGAGGCATGCCTCTTTGTCATTTTTATCAGATTTTTAGATTTTAAGCAATGGTGAGCTCTTTTGTTGTAATACTGCAGAAGTCATGCCTGAATGTGGTACATCTAGTTAAATACCTTTTCCAATTGTGCTGTCAGACCAGCACTGAGGTTTCATCTCTGAGGTTGGATTATGCTAGCAGATTGTGGTGTTGTTTATGTATATGGGCACAAAGTGTGCGGCTGATGCTGCGGACAGTCATGCGACTAACGTAATTCTGGATGTGCAGGTGCGTCTGGATCCAAAAGGGAAGTACTACAACGCCTTCATACAGGAAGTGGGAACCCACTCCAGTGCTGTCACCGTGTTCATCGAGGAGCTGGGAGAAAAGTGAGATGCGCACACACACACACACACACACATACTGACTGTGTTCATCGAGAAACTTGGTGATCATAGTTAACATTCAGTCTTGAAGTGGTTCCCCATTACAAATCTAATGCAGATCACTCTTATGTTGCCATGTTGCATAAATGTGGCATGTGAAGCTTGTGCAAGTGTAGATGTGATTTGTAACTCCTAACTCCTAGTGCAGTCCAGCTGCAGGCTTTGGGAAAACAGTAGGGAAGGGAATATGCTAAACCTGCCTCTCCTCTTTTCTCCCTTACTCCCTGCCAGACATCTGGTCTCACTGACCAACCTGAAGCCTGTGAACCCCGTCCCAGCCTGGAACATCACTCCCAGCCGCAAAGGGGTGTCCTACACCCGCGCTGACCAGTACTCCACTGACCTGGGTCTGTTTCCCTTCTGTCACTACCCCCTTTATAACACCAGGGGTCACTAATTCATCATATGAACAAAGTGGAACAGAGGTTGTTTTCTGGTGTATTTGAAGTTATCTGCTAAGAAAATGCATTTGTCACTCTTTCAAAGGCATAAATGGGAGCTCACTTTCCACACGTCACCTTTATTGGCTCCTCCTGGCCTGCAGAATGTGGGGTATCCACACAGTGTCAAATCTCATTCTGGCTGCCGTGCTGTTTTTCCCTGGGAGTCTTCAGCCTGTAATGAAACCAGGGCAGCTGCAGCAGTGGACTGAGAGAGAGGGGAATCTTTAGTGCTTCCCCATCACTGTGATGTGTGTGTAGTGCATGAGAGACCTAGGTAGAATCAATGCTTATACTGACCAATTGTATATATGAGTTCTGCGGTTCCAAAACTGGTCAGTGATGTAACACTAGGAGGTGTTAGTCAGAAATGGAAACCTGTGTTCTCCAGCATATGGAAGTTGCTTCAGGACATGTGTAGTTTGAAAAGGCAGTCCAATTAATATCAGAGTTTTTAAACTGATAAACCAACATATCAGATAACACTATTGTCATGTTTGTTTTGTTCATTTTAGATTTTAGTTTAAGATCTTAAAATAGTGATTTTTTTTTTTTAAACGTAGCTGCCCTGTACAAGTTTAATGCTTGACTGTAAATGTGTGCTTTGTTTGACTGTGTTCATAAGTGTCATGAATACCCCAGCAGCCCGTTGTGTGAAACAGAAACTGAGCATGCTCCAGCCTTTCAACCAAGCAGAGTCACACACACTCAGTTCAGATTTTCCCTTTTATTATAAGAGATGAAGTATCCAAAATGGGTTGTTGTGTAGTGAGGAAATTAAACCAAGTATCGCAAGTAATATTATCTGTTATAGTGAAATTAAAAATGTAGGCATGTCATGAAAAAATACTAGCTACAAAGCCATGTTCAGGTTTCACAATATGAGTAGTATAATGTAGAGGACTGGATGGTACCATGCCCAGCCTATTCTGAATTACTAAAATCAGCCTGATCAAAGCTGCATAGTATCTCAGTAATCTTTCATCTCCAGATAATAAAGCACAGCACTAGGTGAAATGCCAGTAATGCCCTAGGATACTTAAAAGTCGGTTTAACTTGTTTCATGTCATCCACCATTTTGTCTGTTTCAGGTTGCCCTTTAGGGCAGAAGAATTTCTGTTTAACCAGTCATTAACAAATACAGGAGCTTTTCCTTTTAAATGTTCACATTTAACCTCGACCATCACTCTCTGTTTCAGAACTCTTTTCAATTCATGTGTTCATTGGAATTAATAAATATTTATTTTGAAATAAATGGCAACACACCTTGTATAGCTTCATTGCACTGACTGCATGGTGTAGGTCTGCATGCATGCACGTATGTAGAACTGTCTGACTAAGACGTCATGTGATGGTGTCTCAGACGCAGAGATCCGTGGGCGTCGGCGCTTCTTTAAGAAGCCTCGTGGGAAGGAGGTCTTGATGGCAGTATCGTATGGCCGTGCACCCCCAGGTCTGCCACCCAGACTGCAGCCGGGCCCTGGATCTCTGCCCCCAGGCCGTCCCCCACCTATCCACAACCCCCCTGCACCTCCAGTCCTGCCTTACGATCACTGTAGGGCGCACCCTGCCCCTCGACCACCCCGGGGGTACGGCCCCCCAAGGTCAGTATGTAAGTGTTTGATTGGGGATAGAGGTTTACATGCTGCTTTTCCTTAGTAACAGTGAATTTTTTTTTCCTCTTTAATTGCAGCAGAAATTCTATGATGTAAATCTCAGTTTCTGGCTGACTGAGCAACTAAACAGCAGTACCAAATTAACAGTGTCATACTAAATTATTCTTCATAAAGCACATATCATGGATGTGAAGAGTGGCAATTATACAAGTCCATTTACAGTGAACAGAAAATACTATCACAGCTGGGCAAGAATGGTGGCAGGGTTGTGTTAAAGAATACAATTTGGGAGAATAAAAGTGTTACTTATTAAGATGGGCAGGTAGAAAATATATTAACAAAAGATGCAACTATATTATTTAATTTTATACATTTCAGTAAAAACTTGCGGGTAATGAAACAGATGTATTGTTCAGAAAGCTGGTGTGGGAAGAAAAATAATATGAGAACCGAACAACCACAATTTCATTGTTTAACTCATTTCATTAACTTGAACTCAGGTCTACAGCCACAAAGCTTGCATTCACACAGTGGGCTGAAAAGACCGAGTCTGATTGCTTTTAATTGTATCATTTTTTTTCACAGGTGTTTCATCTTATATAATCAGTTTTTTCAAATTACTGTCTGCGCATCCATCCAAATGTGACATATATGGTTGTTTGTTTTTAAGGCATAAGTCATGCTGAACAGGCATTGATTATCTGCTGGTGGTGTTTAGCTGGTTGTCATAGTAACCACTGATCAGCTGTCAGCCAAGGCATCAATGGATGCTTCCATCAAGTTAATGAGCTGGCAAGCTACAGCTGAGGTTTTTTAGTCCCTGATTCTGTCTTGCTTTGTACAGTTTCCATGATGCCAAAGTAGGTGGTGCATTCAGGGGATAAATATGAATGTGAGACAGTGACAGCAGCAGCAGAGGTGTTGAGGCTGATGATTATGTCAGTCTGTCAGTCTGCATCACGCTTTATTACATCATGCTGGTGATGGGGGAAAACACTTCAGCAGAAAAACAGATCTTTCAGTCTGAAATCACATGGCTGAGGCTCAGGTACACGACAGATCTGGCACCACACATGAATGTGGCCCACATCAGATAGTATACCATGTGGTCTTTTTTTTTTTTTTTGAAAGATCTAACCTGTGCAACATGTTGCGAAAAAGTTGGATTTCAGGTGACTGTCCAGACTCTGATAAAATGGGTAGTGCTTATTAAAACCAAGGCTACAGAAATGTAATTAACAGTTGCAATCAAGAATGGATTCAAATTATTTAAGTTGGTGTAGTTTGATATCCCTCTCAAAGTTCTGAAAATTTCCCATTTCTCAATGTTTTATGGAATGTAAAAATATGTTTACTTTTACTGATGGTAAATGTGTTCTTCATGTGTGTGATTTTTACCATGCCACAGCATGGGCTGTTCCCATAGCAGAGTTATCTTCATTTGTTCTATATCTAAATAGTGATGATGATGATGATGAAGGTAATTTGGGCAGGGCTGCTCATGTCTTGTGTGTCTCTTTGTTTTATTGTTCACCACCCTGCCCACTCCCCATCTCTCCTGCATTGGATATCAAGCTCTGCCCGCTTTTTGAACCGGCACCACCTGATTGGTCCAGAGGTGGCCTACTACCCAAACCCAGGGAAGCGATGCTACCAGAGCTTTGACAACTACTCCTACCGGGCACGGTAACTCCCCTTCTGTTAAACATTCTCACCTTATAACTCAACAGCCAACCAGAGGCACTCAGGTGAATGGCCAATCAGAAGCCCCCAGTGAGACTGCAGCCCATAGTGATTTTAAAAGGGTTTTGTGCAGTGCAGCAGGACTCTCATCAGCTTATTGATCAGCTGAACCCGGGGGAGCGCCACTCACATCCCAGTAAAGTGATTAATTTACAAAGCCCTGAGTGGTGGGGGTCACTGAAGGCCACTGAAGAGCCAATCGTTATGATCCTCTGGTCCGGCTGATCTCTGCTGCTGGTGAGAAATGTACACCTCCTGTTAAAGAGAAGCACTCTCCTCTCCACCCTCCCTTTTCCGCTGGTTCAAGAGCTGTTTTTAACCCCACAGTTGCACACAGAATACAGCCGTTTCATATGTCCCTGTACGTGTCCCTGATGCATTGTGCATCTGTGACACGTACTACAGGGCTATATTGAGCATCCAGTTGTTCCTTGAAAAGTTTGCTGTGATGCATTGTGTTACATTTGTAAATGTGTGCACACCTGGGCGTGTGCAGTGTGGGTTTTCCCAGGCATTTGTTTCAGAGTGGATTGTGTGCATGTGCTCAAGATTTTTCTGTGTGCGTATGAGTTTCTGCAGTAGAAGCCGACGGCAAATGCACTCTGTGAATAAGGACTGCCAGTTCGGCTTTGTCCCTGAGGCAGGGGAGGAGTCACAGGACCTGGAGGGAAACATTGCTTTTTATGAGATTGAAGAGGGAGATGAGACTGCATTCCCTCCCCTGCCTGTGAGTCTACACACTTCCCCATGTATTGCCCTGGAAGCAGACTCACTTGCTTTCACAATATTCTAAGTGCATGTGGAGAAATCACTGGTGTGATGTAGGTGTTGATATTTTAACAGCCCTGTTTGCGAAGGTGTGGTAAGACCATTGTGTTCATGGTAGGATAGATGTTACGATGTATTTATTTTGGATACATGATTGGTCTGCCCTTTGAGGGCAGATTATGGATGTTGCTATAGGTGTGCTTGGTTTTGATGTGACCGCAGGGCCAGACCGTCACCAGCCCCATGGTTCCAGCTCCCACCACTTTCTGGGTCCAGCGGGGCCCAAGCGCCACCCCCGTGGCTGATAAGCCGCCTGTGACCTCATCAGAAGGTGACCCCGAGGACAGGAGCACCAGCGGGGAGCAGGGTGAGGGGAATGTTCCTCCTCTCCTCACAGGGGTGTCGGATCTAGGACCAGTAATTTGACACACACACAGTACCAAATATATAAATGTAAATCCTTTGTAAGGCTTGTTCTTCCAACAGGTGAATACCCTGAGGACTACATCTACAGAGCCCCAGGTCAGTGCTCAAATATGAGGGAGAAAGGCCAAGGCCTCATTTACAGTAGAACTTCAGTGATATGATCTCCTGGACAGTGGGGGTGGATTGCAACCCAACAACAGTGACAACAATGCAAGTCTGTCACAAATTTTAAATCACACCAGTCATTTATTGTATTTCAGAACGTTAAACTTGGGAAGATCATTTTAAGGGGAGCAGCAGGCAGCTTCTGATAACTAAAGATTAAATTGAAGGTGTGTTTGTAATTGTGGCCTGTAGGTTGATTCGGTTTTTATTAAATGATGTCAGGCAGAATGTTGCAGTTCAGTGAACCCTTAACTGCCTGATTTAGGGTTGGAGAGGTTCATTTCAAATGTGCTGACAGTGGAAAGTATAATTTCACTGTTAATGATTAAGGTCATCTTTTATGGTTAGCTAACTTTCTTTCAATTGTTTAGCTATGTATATATATTTATATATAACAAGCTTGTTAACGCTGTTGATGGTATTAAAGATATTCTAACAATATCCTTTGTGATTTATTTTTTCACAGTGGAAACACATCATCATCCAGGTTTAGACATGCTTTCAGCTGACTTGGGCTTTCGTATCACTGAAGATTCTACTGCACATAATTTACCGAAAAGAAATGTTGAGGTTAAACCTGCACATCTTTAAGGAACTTTTGTGTTATGAAATATGGACTTCCGGTATGTGTACAGTAGTTACTATGAGTCATGGTGAAAAGGTTGTTTCTTTTCGTCAGATCCAGCCTTCCAGAATCCTTCTGTGTACACCGCTGCTGAAGCCACTGCTAACCTGGTACGCACACTCTCAAACACACTACACACACTCTGCTAACCTGGTACGCACACTCTCAAACACACTACACACACTCTGCTAACCTGGTACGCGCACTCTCAAACACACTACACACACTCTGCTAACCTGGTACGCACACTCTCAAACACACTACACACACTCTGCTAACCTGGTACGCACACTCTCAAACACACTACACACACTCTGCTAACCTGGTACGCACACTCTCAAACACACTACACACACTCTGCTAACCTGGTACGCACACTCTCAAACACACTACACACACTCTGCTAACCTGGTACGCACACTCTCAAACACACTACACACACTCTGCTAACCTGGTACGCACACTCTCAAACACACTACACACACTCTGCTAACCTGGTACGCACGCTCTCAAACACACTACACACTTGCACTCTGCTAACCTGGTATGCACGCTCTCAAACACACTACACACTTGCACTCTGCTAACCTGGTACGCACGCTCTCAAACACACTACACACTTGCACTCTGCTAACCTGGTACGCACACTCTCAAACACACTACACACACTCTGCTAACCTGGTACGCACACTCTCAAACACACTACACACACTCTGCTAACCTGGTACGCACACTCTCAAACACACTACACACACTCTGCTAACCTGGTACGCACGCTCTCAAACACACTACACACACTCTGCTAACCTGGTACGCACGCTCTCAAACACACTACACACACTCTGCTAACCTGGTACGCACGCTCTCAAACACACTACACACACTCTGCTAACCTGGTACGCACGCTCTCAAACACACTACACACACTCTGCTAACCTGGTACGCACACTCTCAAACACACTACACACACTCTGCTAACCTGGTACGCACGCTCTCAAACACACTACACACACTCTGCTAACCTGGTACGCACGCTCTCAAACACACTACACACACTCTGCTAACCTGGTACGCACACTCTGAAACACACTACACGTACTCGCCTAACCTGGTACGCGCACTCTCAAACACACTACACACACTCTGCTAACCTGGTACGTGCACTCTCAAACACACTACACAATTGCACTCTGCTAACCTGGTACGCGCACTCTCAAACACACTACATGCACTCTGCTAACCTGGTACGCGCACTCTCAAGCACGCTACACATTTACACTCTTGTGGCCTTGTGAATTGTAAGTGCAATTCATTATATTACAGAACACCAAACAATCCGTAAAGAGGAATGATGCCGTTTGTATTGAGACATAAATTGTCAGATGCAGTTTGAGTCATCCAAGTGAATATCAGAATATTGAATTCTTCCATCTTAATGTAGGCCTTCTAGTACTCTGTTTCTCTATGCTTTCTATGTTCATATAGAATTATTTAAAATGTTAAAATTCCCAATTTATTTTAATATGCTTGGTTAAAAGTAATTAAAAAAACCTAAAATTTCAATTTGTTCCTTTTTCAGACAATTCAGGAAGGTGGCTCTCGCTCTGGCTCGCCACCAGAGGGCGTAGCAACCTACAGTTACTCACAGCAGGTACGATCTGATATATTTTCCATTGCTCACAGAGGGTGTAGCATAGTTATAGCCTGCTCTCCTGTTTTACTTACTGCAGATTAGCCCTTTCTCTTATGTCAGCCCACCACTCTCAACACTGCCAAACATGATGAAACTGCACCAAATGTGAAAAATTCAGAATAAATTAGAAGCAACCATTTTGTTCCTTGTTCTTAGGTGGTGGTGAAGTCAACGGTCATCTCCACCGCCTCCACGGTCAACAGCGCCCCGGCAGCCATCTTTACATCCAGCGGGTCGTCCTCCTCAGGCAGCTCCCAGACCCCCTCAGCCTCGCTGCCACCCTCTGCCCCCCTGGCCCCACCTCCACTCCTCCCCCCTCACCCCATGGGCAGGCCAGGTAACACCCCGCTCAGGGCTGGCACCAGGAGGACCTGGTTGAGAACATTTACTCTGTCTTCAGCAGGAAACACTTGGTTGATAATACATTGCAAGTAATGCCGCTGGTGTTGTGCGTGTCTCTGACTGTAGTTCTGTCCACCTGGTTTGTGAACGAGATGGGGGAGACGGTCAGCATGACCCCACCGCCCCCCTACTCCTACGACCCCAATGGCAGCGACCTCCCACGAGGTGCAGTTCTCATTGCTCTGCCTTTTTTTTTTTTTTTTTTTTTTTTTTTTTTTTTCCCCCCCCCCCCCCCCAGCAGCTTTTAACTGTCACTAACACAGTTTTTCTCTTTTCAGACTGCAAGGTCCTGCAGTATTACTTCAATTTAGGAGTTCAGGTGCGTGAACCGTACTGCCTTCAGACTTACTATGGTGTCAAATTGAGCTTGCCAGTGTATCTATAGGAGAGGTATTGGGAGGTTGATCTTGAAGGATGTAGTGATTATGATAGCCTTTGTTCAGTGGGGTTATTATGGCTGAGTACGTGGCATGGGGCTTGTAAGCACTGAGCAGGAGGGTTGCAGGTTGGATTCACGGTGGGGCCTCGATATTGTAAGATAGCTGTGCAAGTTGCCATGGATACATGTGTCTGCTTATGAAGGGCTGTATACTGACTGTACATCCAGAGTAAATGTGGAACTGCTGTGTACCCATTAAGAGCGAGAGAGACTTGAGCTCTGAGTGGTAGTGGTTTGTAGTAGTGTGAACCGTTGTAGCGGAGTAGATTTACAGCGGTGTGTTGTAGTGTGGAGTGGTGGTCAGAGTTTTTAAGCAGTGGAGTGGTTTATCGTGTGCTCTTTGCACTGGTGTACAGTGGTGTGTCATTGATCACGTGCTCTGAGGCTATTCAGCTCCAGGTGTGGAAAGTCGCTGTGTCTGCAGGTATTTACCCCAGCCATTCACTACTTCACCAAATCACTGTTAACTTTTGCTCCTTGGCCTAGGAGGGGGAGCTAATTGGTGAGCTCAGTTGGGAGTATGTGCTTTATTCAGATACATGTTGGCAGTCCTGCTCTGAGCAGCCCTGTGGTGCATTGAGAGTAATGTTGTGTTGGTGTGCCTGCAGTGGTACCAGCAGGGCTACTGGCATTCTGTGGTGCAGATGCAGCAGCTGTACCAGCCGCCTGGGCCAGAGGCGCAGTTCCAGCCCTACACCAGCGGGGGCACTGCTTCGGAGCACACTGTGGTGGGACAGACCTACCCAGAGTCGGGCCGAACGGGACCAGACACCCAGGGGGATATTAACGGTCAGCACTGCTCTGTAGCTTTGCTTTGTGACAGGACTGTGAATGGAGTGTGTGTGCATGCGTGTGCCTTCTGCTGGTGTGGGTGGGGGGGTTGTTTTTCTCATCTCTCTTCTGCTCCTCTCACTTTGTCCCTCAGGCACCCACATCCCCCTGGACCCCCCCACAGCTGCAGCACCCCCAGGCACGGTGTTCTATCCCCTGCTACAGGAGCAGTGCAACCAGCCCCCTCTGCACACCTATGAACCATATGTCCCTGTCCTTCCTACCTACCAGTACCTGCTGCCCTGGACCCCTGGCCATGCCCAGACCCGCCTTCATCATGCCTCTTTCTGTCCCTCCTCCTCCCATACAGTCAGTTACATCACTGCACCCCCCCACCCTACCCACTTTGTACCCCTAGCATGTAACTGCACATGCTCACCCCCCCCCCCCCCCCCACTGTCTTATAATTGTTTACTTTAAACTTGCCGTTCCTGAGTTTGTTCCCATGGCTCATGTTTGAATCAGAGTTCTGTTTTCAAGAAAAAAGAGGGGAGCCTACCTTTCATTAAACCTTGAATTTCCCAACTTCGGCCCGTCTGTTTATTTTCCCCAGATTACAAAAAAAAAACAACAATCAAGATCTAACCGTTTAAAAGCATATTAAATGTGCCCTCAGTGGCTAAATGAAAAACATGCACAGCATAGCTGTACATAACTTTGCACTCTATTATGTGTGCTTTCCAGAATGAAATGGTATGAAATTAGTCAGTACATTTTGCCTATCTAATTTCTGTCCGAGAACTTAACAGTTGTGACCTCCTGTTGTCCAGTTAGAAAGAGCTATGGCCAGTTGCGCACCATTTTTGTCGTTTGCATTTCAGGCATGTTTCTGCCTTTACAGCACTGTAGCAGGTCAGAGAAGGTGGGTTGAATGGCCAAAGAGCGAGTCACCTCACTGTGTGCTTCAGCAGCAGCCATGGAATCCTCAGGAAGGAAACCACTGGGCAGATGTAGTGATTTTAAAAAGTTTTCCAGCATGAGTTGAAGCCTGCTGTTCAGAGCTATCAATGAGTACTTGACAACTAATTAAATGTTCAGATGTGGTGTAATTTAAATATACTTCAAAGGCCCAAGGGGAAAATGAATTACATTTTGTGAGGTCATTTGTGTGGTTTTATCACTTCTGGCATATCTTTCCAGTTCCTGATTGATAGAGCCATCGGTAAAGATTATATTTAGACTGCATTTAGAGTACAATATGCAAGCAAACTTTCAGATCCTTCATTGTTCATCTTATGTGCTGTTCTTAACACTTTTGTATCTGAGTATTTGGAAGATGTTGAAAATGAGTACAGTATATTGGTTTTCATTCTAGGATAGACCTCCACAATGCACTTAAGGGCCTGAACTATAACTGCTAGCTAACTGGTGTCTGATCAATGACTGGTTGTGTTATGGAGCAGGCCTCATCACCAGCTTACTTTTTATTAGGCATTTTACATTTTATTTCATGCATTAATATCACACCTTCCATTACTTCCCCAGCAGAGTAGGAAGGTGTGTCTATTGCTGGATTTGTTCACTGCTGGAGACTGGGTAATTCTCATGCTTGGCACAGAGATTGACTTCATAATGGTCTTTATATATGACTAAGGGGGATTTGGTTGAGGTTTTTAAATTCATAAAAGGGTCCAACAGAATGAACTGCAAATGAGTTTTTGGGCTAAGGTCAGTCTGTTAAAAGAAAATTCTGTACTTATAGTATACATATTTTTTATACAGTATACTATTTTACAGTTGTCAATGCTTTTATGGGTCAATGCTTGGGACAGGATCCTAGGTCAAATAAGATGAAGACATTCAGGTTTTACTGCAACACTCTGTGGGGAAATGGGGAGCCTGATTTTGCAAATGGTCTGTTTTCATCCTTTGTTCCTCCATGCAAAGGACCAAATCCCCTCAGTGAACAGTACAGAATAAGACCAGACAATCTAAAATGAATTATAGCATGGACATCAGAACCATGGACAGTTCTCTTGCTCATGGATCAGCAGACACTCAGCACCATGGACAGCTCTTGGTAAAGTCAACAGAGAGCTGACAGCCCACACAACATGGCGTGTCTGCCCAGGGACACACACAGGCATGTATCAGCAAGTACTGGTCTCCCTGTGACGGCCAATTTGAAGCCACTGCCTCCAAACACACAGAGACATCAGGCATAGCAGAATCTTGCTGGGATGCTGCCAACATTATTTGGATATACTGTTTCACTGCTAGTGATGTTGGATGAGAAGAGAGTACATACGCTCACTGGGACCCAGAGGGCAGTCTGTAGTCTAGTGACTAAGGTACATGACTGGGACCCCTGAGGTTGGTGGCCCAAACCCCAGTCTAGCCACAACGTGAACACCATTGCTGTTGGGCCCTTGAGCAAGGCCCTTAACCCCACATTGCTCCCAGGGGGATTTGCCCTTGGCTAGCCTAATCAACTGTAAGTCACTTTGGATAAAAAGCATCAGCTAAAATGACTAATGTAATAATGATGTAGGTGAAATGAAATGACAAATATAGGAGGTGCTACGTTAGCAAATGCAAGATCCTTTACTTTTTAATAATCCTACAATGCTCTTCATGCATGCAAAATTGCAAGTAGCATTTCAAAATCCAGCCAGCCTATTATAGGCCCATAGCTGAACTCTTAAGCGGTCAACTCCACATCTCATCTCTGTAATGCCTGCTGCACTTGTGGGTGAGTGAACGATACTAGCAGGGGTTCAATTGTATTACAGCTTCATTAGAGCACTAAAGCACCTCTCTCATACGACCCAGCTCACAACTGCATGACATTATCCAAACATAGAGATTACATAAGGTGAAAGGGTAGGAGTGTGTATATTGGAGGGTTGTGTGTAGTGCATGTTGACATACTTAATGTATGTTGTGGGGGAGTAATACTTTTATGTGACAGATTCACTGCAGCATTTTAAATTGTGGTTGTTATGTAGCCACCCAAATCCTGTGATGCTTGTGATATACTGAGCGTGAAAAAAGTGTTTAAATGTTAAACGCTGGGCTGTGCAGAGGAAAAGGGGGGTTTGTGAAGGGGTGCAGAGAGCTGTGCGCCCGCGGGCATGCCGGCCTCAGCCTTACATCTGCTCTGCATGTCAGCAGGGCCCATATTTAGATGCGCGCACATTGCCGTGTTACGAAACGTTTTTTTTTTTTTTTTTTTTTTTTTTGTGCTTTCATGGCTGCGTTTGAGTGTGAGTTCCACAGGCCCTGACCCCTCCTCACAGCTTCACATCCACTCCGGGCCCGGCGTTGTGCGCCGCGCTGATCGATAAACGCCCGCAGTGAGAGGAGTCAGAACCACGCTCCGCCACGCCAGAAACGGCAGATTAAAAGAGCCCAAGCAGCTCTCGCTCTCTCCCCTCCAACTGCAGTCTGAGGGAGAAGCGCTAGGGTGGGAGAGCATGTTGTGCCGTTAAGTGCTGTCATGGAAACTCTGCCAAAGCTGATTTATCTCTGAATTTCAGTAGCTCTACCCATCCCATCGATCCCGCGGAACCTCCAGCAGGCTGACCTGACAGATCAACACAGAGGAACTCAAATAAATTCAGCGATGTAACACATCTCAGTCAAATCTTTTTATTCATCAACAGTGCTGTTTCATTATCAAATAAAAAATGTAACTTGTGTAAAATTGGCTTGTTTGGTTTCGCTTTTAAGAAATGTTCTGCCGAAGCCTTGTGCCTCAATGCTGTATCTTGTTTTCGTACATAGCTGCTGGTCACATTGATCAAAACAAATAGGATTAAAAAACTGGCACTCCATCACCTTTTACCTTCAAAAAGAGGAAAATGCTTAATCTGCCAATGTGTTCAGCTGAACCAGCTGTGATAAGAAATTGAAATAAGCTTAATAGTGCCACCTTTGATTTTTAGAAAAATAAGATTTCCTTAAGACGAACACAAAAAACATAATCTCAAGAACCTTCACACTCTCCTTAACCAGCACAATGAAGTACTTAACATCAGTCAAAACTCCTAACATTTCAGAAACTGGTAAATAAAAAAAAAAACATAATGTGGGAAATGGATAACTGTGGAAACCTTTCCAAGGGTTCTCGTTCTCTGAGTTGGTGAGGAAAGATTGCTGTTGGTTTAAGGTTCATCCACAAAGGACAACCACAGTGACGCGGTTGAACGATACATGAATTGCTAATCGATAAGTAGGATGCTTGTATTCAAACCGTGTCTGAAACACCATCTTTTTCCCTTCTGTAATTGGATGGACCACAGAATGTGAACAGAGCAGCGGTCCAATGCTTCGACCAACAGTTAGCTCAGGCAGGGCTGAGGATGAGAACACTGAGGCCGAGCAGAACCACAGAGGTGCTAGAGCACAGAGACAACTGGGACCAGAACCAAACAGGTCATTAACAAGCCTTCATCAGCCAGGAAAGATGAACATTTAATCAGGCATGATCTAAATACATCTATATTTTTCACACTGTCTAAGTGTGCTTTCTCTCACTCCTTCATCCAGGCTACAACCAATCAGGTCACTCTTGTCATGGGGAGGGGGGAGGGGAGGGGGCGTGGCCTCATGGGACCCATGCAGGGGCCCCTCCCCAGCTCACCTGCTCAGGTGTTCCCTATTGGTCAGGACAGAGACACACAGACATACAGGTGCAGGTACCTGTGGAGCTGGAAAACTGCAGCCCCCCTCAGGTATTTCACACAGACAGACAGATGGAATGAAATGCCTGGGGCTAGACATGAAGGGCCAACATGGGAATCACTTTGTTACCTTAGTCACAGGGAGGGAATAGAGTCTCATACATCGGGAGGGCAGCTATGTTAATATGTACTACTATTGCAATAAATTAAGCTTTTTTTTTCATTTTTAATATTTTTTTCCCTCTAAGCTAATATGTTGCAGTAAAGGAGCCCTGGAGCCGCAAGAAGAGCTGACATTATAAATATAGATTATTCTTCATCTCGCTGTTTTCCTCTGCATCCAATAAATAACAGTGCCGTGCTTGCTGTGGCCACGCCCCTGTCTCTATAGCTGTGTGGTGACTGACTCCTCTTGGTCCGACCCCCAGTGGGAGGAGTTCAGCACATCACAGGGCCCCGCCCATCCGTCAAACACGTCCTCACTGGAGTCCAGCAGGCGTGAGCTGGAGGCGGTGATGCTGGAAGCACAGTGCAGGGAAGGGGGTACACAGGCAGGGGGTCGCAGGAGCAGGTTGTCCCGCCCGTTGGCCCTGGATGGTGGCTGGTGCTGCTCACTCTCAGCCACGCCCAGCTGGTTCAGGTGCATCTCGCTGCGCGTCACCTGCTGGTCGCCAGGGAAACTGAGGTCCTGCCACATGCCCTGGGGTGGCAGCAGGCCATCGGAAATGCTGAACGCAGACGTGGCGGTCTCGGTGGGTGGGGCCCGAGGCTCCGGTAGGTGGCCATTCATGCGCGAGAACAGAAGGCCCAGCCGCTTCAGAGAGTCTTTCTTCGAGCTGGACAGCCGTTGCAGTCGGCTGCCATTACGGACGAATGAGGAGGAGGAGGAGGAGGAGGACGACGAGGGCTTGAGGCCGTTGCTCTTTGGTTTGTCCTCCACAGCGACCTCCATCCCTGACATGGACTTGAAGAGAGCAGAGACGCTAAAGGCCGACTCCCGGCCCCTCCTGTCAGCCGCTGACAGGCTGAAGGAAACATTCTTAGGCTTGCTTACGTCTGTGTTCTCCTCTTCGCCCGCCCGACGCTTCACGGCTCGTCCCGCTCCACTCTCCTCATCCTCGTTGGGTTCGTCCTTCAGAGTGGCTTCACTGCTTGAGGAGTAAGTTCGCCTCGGGGGTTTTCTGTTCCCCAGCAGGTCCAGCACCTCATAACGAAAGCTGGAGATATCCTGCTTCAGCTCCTGGTGGAGAGATGGAGAGAGGGAGAGAGAGAGAGAGAGGGAGAGAGAGAGAGAGGACTTCATTTAGGAAGCCCATCTAACAAAGGTGCACTTTGGAGGTGGCAGGTTGTGATTGGGCATGGGTGGTGTGAGTAGGGTTGGGCCATTGATGCATCTGTGTTTTTAACTCTAAAATGACAAAGCACTAAACACATTTTTATACTTATGGATAAATAGAAAGTTGTGGAGGTTCCCCCTTCTTGGGCTTCTCAGAGAGGATACAAAGCGTTTCCTTCATTTCTCTCAGAAATGAGCTGTGCTATCATCTCCACCCACCTTGGCCATGCCCCCACACACTCAAGAGGAAGCAAGCCACACCATGAATTTGTTCACTTTAAATGGCATAGCATTAGTAATTTTCCAAACTATTCTCATATAGCCTACGTGTTGGGGGGACCACAAATTCAACATATGTTCAGTTCATAAACCTGGAGGTTCCCAGCTGGCCAGAAGATGTCTCTAGAGAGCAATGAGACTGATAAGTGTGGCTGACTTACCCACTATGTGTCTTGGGTGAGGCTGAGACTACTGTTGCTTCACCAGCACCAGCTGGTAAGAGCTGTGCTGGGAGTCAAACCCCCATGCATTCCATGCACATCTGCACAACCAACATGCGGCTCTACTCCCTGTGCCTACTGAAGGCCGGCAGCTAGGCAGGCACGCAGACCCGATCACGTGTGACACCAACCTTAAAATTCTCCTCTGTCAGTCCCTCGTCCGTCTTCGCGCTTCGGATCATGGCTGCCACGTATCGCTTCACCAGATTCCTTATCACTTCCTGGAAAGAGAGAGAGAGAGAGAGAGAGAGAGGCAGCGAAATTTAAAGCTAGGCACTGCAGACCCTAGGAAGCTAATTAGACCAGCTGGAATTCCTCACAGTATTGAGACTAAATCCACCCCAATGTAATAGAACATTTCCCAAAACATTTGATGTTTCAAAATATGTGCTTTTTGTTTTGAAGAAATGCCTTGTCTGTTGGTTATTTTTGGAGATTTTCAATATCTCCAAAGGAAATGATCTTTGGGGGCGTGGGGGGGTGGGGGCTGTTTGCACAAACAGCATTTGCATTTTGAGTTTAATAAGGAAAACATGTTTCAGCCATATTCATGACATATGTATTAGCTGGAGGTGAAAATCTGGACGTGCATAAATTTGCACACATTTTCATATTTTAATAGAGGACGGCAGCAGGCTCATTTTACATTTTTTTCTAAACGCTGAAGTGTTTGTGGAACACCTGTGTGTGTGAGTATGGGTGTGTGTATGTGTGTGTAATACATAGAGAGAAGTGAATGGGAAAACAAATCTCATGTTGTGACATTAAAATTACAATACACCCTGCCACCAGTATGAGACAGAGCAGCCAGTGGTCCCATCAGTGCACCAGTTCTTTATTTGGTGAAGGAAACAGCTGCACGCCCTCATTATACCACATCCACATCTGCAGCCAAAACTCAGCCTGACCAGGGCTCTACATTTACACCCCGCTCGAGGACCCCGTGGGGATGGGGGTGGGGGTGGGGGTGGAGGTCAGGGGGGGTGGGTGCAATGCTGTGGAATGCTTATCTAACTGCAGTTACTGCAGATGCTGGTCATCAAAACTTTTCAGCCTAGCAGGAATGCTTTCGAAATATTTCATTATTACCATTATTGAACAAGACTGAAGCAGAGCCATCATAGAAAAAAGGTCCAGAAAGGACAGCCTGATCTGAAGCAGTCTTGCTGGGAGTGCTGCAAAGGTGCGGCTCACTGGTACACAGCAGCGTCACTCCAGTAGCTGCCTGCACATGCCCAGCCAATCAGAGAGCACCAGGGGATGCGTAAATCCACAAAGCCGGGCTCCCTACGGTAATCAGCTGATTAAACACTGCGCACAGGGCAGAGTGTGACTTGTTGCTATTGTGGAGCACCTGTGCTCGGTGCTGTGGAAGCTGAAGCATATCCCAGTTGTATTTGTCAACAGACAGGTTGGATAGCCAACCTGCCATATGGCCAGTATTTCAGTGTGGTACACAGATCTTTTCAGCCTAAATGTTTACATCATACAGAGCTGCTGCTTTCCAAGTCTTCCTTCAGATGTGCTCAACTTCCTGTCGGACTAGAGTTTTGAAGGCCAAAGGGCTGCGTGAATAGAGTCTAATAAGCATACGCAGTCAGAAGAGGCGAGAGCGGCTGCTCACTTTCCATTTTCATACTTTCCACTTTCCTTGCGGCATTATTAACTATTTAAATACGTATGTGCATTTCTTAAGACTATGTGACTCAGAGACAGACTGCTTCTCTGTCACACGGGCAGTCACATGGTATGACTCTTCACATATGGGAGTTTGATTTCTGTGTACAATTTTTTGAGGCAATGCTATCTGCAATAGATGTTTTATCCACTTCCACGGCTGTCAGTGACATCACAGCTATTCTGTTTATCGAGCTGATATTCAGCCAGATACTCTTAAGTCTGTAAAATGTAATTTGCTAATTTGCTGTTTCAGTATGAATGTTATTCAGAGCTGTGGTCACAGGTAGAAAGTACATGGTGTGGACAGCATCTACACACTTCAGACACAGATATGGGGGAAGGAAAACAGTTGAGTCAAAGAGTTCTAAGAGTTAAAATGGCTGATATGATAAGGCTAAGACAGTAAAGAAAAAATTCAAACATGGCAGAACATATGTAATGCACATATTAAACATTGCGCTCTATGGTGTCTCGCCTTCCTGCATGGAAATATACACTAATCTTTTCTGAAACCTGAAACAACTGTTCCATGCTAAGTAGGCACTATAATTTGGGTAGGCACAGCTTGGCTTTGAAGTGCTTTGCTGTTTCATGGGAACACCCAATTTAATAAATAATCTGGAAAATTATTTTAGCTACCTAGTTGCTACATCACACAGTCTTGGATGAATACATATCCAACCAGCTGGCCAACAGACAAAGAAATAAGTAAGTAAGGAAAATATTCTTTATTAACTGTTCTACAGCTGGTTAACCATCTAACATTATCTTGGATTATTTTTACACAAGAAGAAGAATACAGAATGATAAGACCCTCATCATTGGCCCCCTCTAGGCTTATTACCTACAGTCTAGAAAGTATCCCGCACTGCCACAAGCCTGAACTTAAAGAGCTCCAGGGGTCTCTGCCTCTCCCACAGGACTGCTGTGACCGCTAACAATCAGTCTGACTGTCTTCACAACTCACACGCTTCTTCGCACTGATCTTACTGCTGAGTCTGTTTAACAGTAAAAACTTTCTGACCAACATCAGCACATAGCGGGAACTTAAGACCGCAAGCAAAGGGAAATTAAGGCCTCTAAATGACACCCAGAGGAGCAGTTTGGTGTGGAAGGCCACATCTGATTGATGACAGGAAGTGCTTTACATCCCTCATCTCAGAGTTTATTAGGATCTTTTTTAAGCATCGAACTACTCAGTTAATAAGCCCCATCTGACTACAACACTTTAGCACTGAGCCCCGCACACTGCCTCCAGGTGGGCAGAGTTTAGCCCTACACCCAATAGTCTGATTTCAAAGAAACTAATACTATATCACTGTGTTTCAATTGAAAGATTCTGTCTTTCTCAAATGCCCCAATCACAAAGCATGATTCTTTTTCAAACACACCAATGAAACAGCAACATTCTTTCCTAAAAGCCCTTGAGATAGAGCATGATTCTTTACTCACACACCAATCACAGGGCATGTTACCTTCCCAAACACACCAATCACGGGGCATGTTACCTTCCCAAACACACCAATCACGGGGCATATTACCTTCCCAAACACACCAATCACAGGGCATGTTACCTTCCCAAACACACCAATCACGGGGCATGTTACCTTCCCAAACACACCAATCACGGGGCATATTACCTTCCCAAACACACCAATCACAGGGCATGTTACCTTCCCAAACACACCAACCACAGGGCATGTTACCTTCCCAAACACACCAATCACACATCACAGACAGCACATAACAGTCAAGCGGTGCCAACCTACATCATTCTGTAATTAACAGACTGATCAATCCTAATTAGGAGTAAGAGCTCTGTAACAACTGAAGCATAGAGCCAGGGTGCAAAATTGTCCCAATGCTGTGGGTTTGTGCTATGTTAGGAGGTTTGTGTAGGGAACCATGGAAAACTGCTAATGTGACAGCTAACCCTGACCCCTGACCCCTGACCTTTGACCCTATTGTGAGGTCAGGCCTTCTCACCTGATAGTGCTGGTTCTGGATCAGGTTATCAGCATGGCGTTCCTGAAATTATATGAAACACACCCACGTTAAAACAGTAACTGTTAAAATGGCTTGAGTTTTTTGTATGTAGATAATTGAACCAGTATTTAACAATCCTAATTCTACTATGAGCAATCTCTGCCATATCGATAACAAAGAAAGAGTACATGCTACATGGACTGATGCACATACATAGGTTTTTTTCTCCATTGTACTGCCGAAGTGCTGCTCTGATTTCAGGCTTGCTTATGTAACAAGAGCAAAGTTTGATCTGAGAGCCTTCTCTTTGAATGTGCTGTACTGCATATGTGCTAGTGTGGGTGAATGTCTCTGTGTACGCATGTGTGTGTATGCGTGTGTGAGCGTGTGTGTGTGGGAGAAAAGGAGTGTTCGCAAGTGATTTGGGAAGCATGTGCTATAGCAAGTGATGTCCTTTTAGCTTATCAACATTAAGCTTATCGGATAAATGAATTGGTCAAAGTAACTGTAAGTATTACCAACCAAAACAACATAGCATAGTGGTGTGTTGTATTGATTAATGGCACAGCACTGCACTACTGCTTAATTACAGTTTCAGAACATACAGCAGTTACTTAGGTAATGTGATATACTCCAAATACACTGCAGTGATTTCATTAACCTAATGGCTTCAGCAGTAGTCAACTGCAGTAAGTATCATTAGTATAATTGCTCCTGAATCCATGCTTGTACTGCATGTTGCAGTGACTGTAGTCTTTGAGTATTTTGTGTGCTATGACTGCATAGTATTTGTCTTATAGGCCTATTGTGAGTGTGTAGTACTTGTGTTATAGGCCCATCGTGAGTTCATAATATTTGTGGTATAAGCCCATTGTGAGTGCATAATATTTGTGTTATAGGCTTATTGTGAGTGTGTAGCACTTGTGTTATAGGCCCATTGTGAGTTCATAATATTTGTGGTATAAGCCCATTGTGAGTGCATAATATTTGTGTTATAGGCTTATTGTGAGTGTGTAGCACTTGTGTTATAGGCCCATTGTGAGTTCATAATATTTGTGTTTTAGGCCTTTTGTGAGTGTGTAATATTTATGTTATAGGCCTATTGTGAGTGCGTAGTTCTGTTTCTGATAGTGCTGGCTCTGATGTATAGGTTATAGTGTGTAGACTTGGTGCTGGCTCTGATGTATAGGTTATAGTGTGTAGACTTGGTGCTGGCTCTGATGTATAGGTTATAGTGTGTAGACTTGGTGCTGGCTCTGATGTATAGGTTATAGTGTGTAGACTTGGTGCTGGCTCTGATGTATAGGCTATAGTGTGTAGACTTGGTGCTGGCTCTGATGTATAGGTTATAGTGTGTAGACTTGGTGCTGGCTCTGATGTAT
This sequence comes from Albula glossodonta, assembly GCA_019788955.1. Taxonomy (NCBI): domain Eukaryota; kingdom Metazoa; phylum Chordata; class Actinopteri; order Albuliformes; family Albulidae; genus Albula; species Albula glossodonta. Next base: position 918,777 of record JAFBMS010000060.1, on the reverse strand, counting down.
AGGTTATAGTGTGTAGACTTGGTGCTGGCTCTGATGTATAGGTTATAGTGTGTAGACTTGGTGCTGGCTCTGATGTATAGGTTATAGTGTGTAGACTTGGTGCTGGCTCTGATGTATAGGTTATAGTGTGTAGACTTGGTGCTGGCTCTGATGTATAGGTTATAGTGTGTAGACTTGGTGCTGGCTCTGATGTATAGGTTATAGTGTGTAGACTTGGTGCTGGCTCTGATGTATAGGTTATAGTGTGTAGACTTGGTGCTGGCTCTGATGTATAGGTTATAGTGTGTAGACTTGGTGCTGGCTCTGATGTATAGGTTATAGTGTGTAGACTTGGTGCTGGCTCTGATGTATAGGTTATAGTGTGTAGACTTGGTGCTGGCTCTGATGTATAGGCTATAGTGTGTAGACTTGGTGCTGGCTCTGATGTATAGGTTATAGTGTGTAGACTTGGTGCTGGCTCTGATGTATAGGTTATAGTGTGTAGACTTGGTGCTGGCTCTGATGTATAGGCTATAGTGTGTAGACTTGGTGCTGGCTCTGATGTATAGGTTATAGTGTGTAGACTTGGTGCTGGCTCTGATGTATAGGTTATAGTGTGTAGACTTGGTGTTGGCTCTGATGTGTTGGCTCTGACCGTGAACTCCTTGAAGTTCTCATGCTTCCTCTGGTCATCGTTTCGGGGGGCACCGCTTCTGCACAGTCGGTTATTCATCCAGACAAACAGGTACCACACAGATTTGGGACTTGGCACAATGTTGAAAGGAGGGGGCAGCGTTCCCCCCTCATCGAAATAGCTCATCCACAACTTGGTGCGTGCAAACTTCCACTCGATGTCAGCATGGTCCTGCACAAGAGCATGATGGGATACAAGAATTGGGGGAGGGACATATTTGAAACCAGGAGGCGCTGATTACAGAGCTAAACAGACACAGTGTATATCAGAACAACACGAACAGCTTGTCACTAGGCTACCATTTGCTTTTGTACTTCCACTGTAAAGCAAGGCAGCATCTCTCCACTGTGTTCCAGGGAGGGGGCGGGGGGTGGGGGGGTGGGGGGTATTGTGGAGCGATTGGCCGGTGCTGGTTATCAGCCCCCCCAAGGGAACGGCTCTCTGGTGGGCGTGAGAGGACCTCAGACGTGGGCTTACATAAACTCTCCCAGAAAAGTTTCTCTCAGAAAACAGCACTGACACAATTTCATCTCCAAGACTGGCTTCACTGTTTCGCTGCCAGAGTATTGAAGGTAAACAATACGAGATGCGCAGCAAAGTCACTGCAGACAGGAAGAGATACATTGCAGGTGTGATTTGGGTGCGCTTGTGTGCTGTTACTCACAGCAATGAGCTGGTACGAGTTGTTCATCATGGCGATGAGCATGTTCAGCAGAACGACCAGGGAGATGACATTGTAGGTTCCGAACATGGTGGCACCCACAAACTCAGTGAACTCGTGCCGCGCCTTTACGTTGGTCACATACAGGTTGAGCAAACCAAACACAGACCAGAACAGAGACTGCAGAGTCTCAAACAGCCTGGGGAGAGAGAGAGATAGAGAGAGAGAGAGAGAGACAGATAGAAAGAGGCTCTTAGTCTCAGAACAATTTCACTGCAAACATGTACACTGAACAGTTCACAAAATGACAGACTGGTTAAGCAGCATGAGATACTGAAGAGGGATACAGCTGGCAGCTTACGATCTGAAAAGCAAAGAGCTGCTTGGCACTAACGCAGAGCTGCTTTAACACCTCTACAGTAACCCAACAAGTACCTAATTATGTAGAATGTAAAACCTTGTGAAATATACAATCATATATTAAGATAGACAGAGATGGAGTGGAGAAAGAAATGGAGAAAAAGGGGACAGAACACATGACAGAGAATGGGAGAAAGGGCCACATTTTCAGTGAAATTGATCTCATGTTAATATTGGGTTGTCTGTCACCTGCTACAAATTGACTCTTAGTTTACAGTTTGCACAGTTTACAGGCTACCAGCCTCATACATGACATGCTAAGTATGCTTGCCTCACACATCTCATAAGGAGTGTTAGTCTAACATGCTACATACTATGACTGATAATATCTGATTGCTTTTATATAATGCTTTTTATTACCTCTAAAGACAATAAAATGCACTTACTCCTCAACCACCACCCATGCGTGGCACCCACTGCAGTAATGCATGGCAGCCATTTTGTGCCAGAATAATCAGCACATGAGGTGCAGAGGGAGGGAATCACTGATCCAATTAAATGATGATGATGATGATGATGTAGTGATGATGAAGCAGCAGACTCAATGAGCCAATTCTCAATGAGAATTTTGTCAGGACATTGTGGAACCAAAACCCTTGGTGAACTGGGACATCTAATGATCACAGTCAGTCAGGGGAATGGTCTGGAATCTCAAGACATTGTGGAACATCTACTCTTTGACAAATGGAAACTGTAATGGCCACAGAGAGTCAGGGGAATGGTTCGACATCTCATTCGGGAAACTGTTTGCTTGTCCAACAGCAGGTCTCTGAGGTGCCAGCATCACTTAAAACCCTCTCTGAAAAATGCTTCATGCATTCATCTCTGATAACAAGCCACCTGCAGTAACCCTGACCATGACCCCACCTGCCCCTGTACCCCTTCATGGCACATGAGCCCCATAGTGATTAGAAAACACTATATTTTTCAGGGATACCTGAAAAGGTGCAACCAAAGCACCTGTTTTGTGTAATTCCAGTCTGATATAAAACAATCAGCTCCAGTACTCTAAGGAACAAAAGAATTATGATTACAAACAACAACCCGAAAATCAACTATATCGTTGTTTTTGCTGTGGTATTTAAAGAATGATTTTTTAAAACATATGCATTACAGCAATACATCACTATTAAAAACCTATATAGAGCACAGCGCATTTATCTGAAATGGCTCCCTAATAGTCCCTGTCAAAACAATGGCTTTAAGGTGCTGTTTGTCTGAGGAGCTTGCACCAGCATTAGATCCATGGTGCACAGTAACCCTGTAAATTACAGTAATGCTCTGAATGGATATATAAGCATATAAGCACGGCTTTTCAAACTGAGCATTATGGTGAAATGTGTGGCATGGCTCCAGATACATCCTGTATATTCCCCCTGCAGGGAATCATTCTCTCAGCGCCTCATAAAATATACAACAAAAGCTGCATGCTGCAAATCTGTCACGGCAAATACTGTTTAAAAAAGGAGCAAAAAAAGGAGGGAGAGTAATGAAAGCTAGCATCTTTCTTTATTACAAACGTCTCTCATGTGCTCCGCTCACACGCCCGGACTGGAATATTTTGGAGGCAGGCATAATTTTCTGAGACATGATGTATGACCGTAGCAGAAGGCTAGTGTTGGAGGAGGTGACTGAGCAGTGACTCAGAAACAGAGCTTTTAAAAACATCCTCATTTTCTCACTTTTCTCTGACAAATTAATGAAGAGCTTTTAGTCTTTAATTAAGCTCGCAGCCATTTCTTAGGCGAAAGCTTCTTGAGCTTCTACCTGTGAATCGCAGGACAATACAGCTGTCAAAAGAGTGGACAGTATGTCGAATTTTCACAATTGTGGGCCCATTGACAGAAGTGTGTGGTGTTGGTGTTTGTAAACCTTCACAAATTTTTTATTCGTTTGCTTCAGTTGTTCATATGACTACTTAATTATCCTTTGGCTGTTTCAGAGGGAGCTGCGATCGTTCAATCAATCAAATATTATCTAATGTAGAGTGCTTAACAAAGGATTCTGTACAGAGCGTACTGAGCAGAAACAATGGCATTTACAGCATATATAACACTGAGGGAGCAGCAGTGATGTTTTGGCAGCCGTGAACAATTATCCAGAGACACAGTATTAGAGACAGCTTCAACTGGGGTTTCTAAACTGTGCTGGTCTGTGCACAGAGATCATATTAAAGCAGTGAGATGTTAAAGTTGTGCTGTCATGTGCACAGAGATAATATTAAAGAAGTGAGATGTTTGTTTGCTGGTCTGTGTGCAGGGAGATTGTACTAAAGTATTCCAGTAAGCTATCTTATTAATGCTCTTTTGAGGTTTAATAACCTTGCACATTAGTGCGGAAGTGGACCAGACCAGAAAATTGCATTTCAGAAAGCAATACACCTGACACATACGAGGTGTGGCTATTAAACAGCAAGACTGGGCTGATGTAAGTCGAACCACAGCACATGTGCGAACCATGTGGTATACACTGACCAATGGCCAAGCATAAACAACCCCTGAAAGTTTCAATTTGCTTGCGTCTTCAGTTCGCTGTTACACATCGCTTGAAGTAGACATATTTTTCTGACGTGTCATAAAAATGGTCAGCTAAAAAATCGAGCGACGCATCAATTTGAAATTGAACAGCTACTGAATCTTTAGATGAATCTTTACCACATCTGACACACAGCATTAGTCTCATTATTTAATAGCCACACCTTGTAGATCTGGTCCAGTGTCCTCACAGTTCAGACTGCTGATCAAACCGTGTCAGTCTTTTATCAGTGAGCGTGGTCAGTCTGTACCCTATCGAGTCTGTTGCTATGCTGGAAGTACACTGTGAGAGAGGCCTTCTTCGGAACAGTACACAGACTAAGGACATTGGAAGGAGCACAGACCAGGGTACAGACTGGCCCACAGTCATAGGCACTGGCCAGGGGCCACAGACTCACGTGGAGAAGGCGTTGTTCTGCTTCTCGCAGCGGATGCCCTTGCAGTGGTTTGGCTCGTCGGCGGCCTGCGTCTCGTAGTAGAAGTAGAGCTGGTTGAGGCCGTTGGCGAAGGCGAGCAGCACCAGGCAGTAGATGAAGAGGAACTTGAGGATGTCCAGCAGCATGCGGCCGAGCGAGATCTGTAGAGGCCCCAGGTGTGAGTTGGCGGTGAATAAGGAGATGAGCCTCAAGGAGCTGAAGATGTTGGCGATGGCGAACAGCCCCTCGGCGATCAGCGTGGGGTGCCACATCTCCCACTCCTCCCGCGGCCGGGAGCTGTTGTACTTTCAGAGACACAGGTAGGGGAGAGGGACAAAAGTCAATCAGACCAATCACTGCACAGAGATGAGGATAGTGGGATGGGGCAAACTCAATCAGACCCATCACTGTACTGAGAAGCAGAAACACCAGTCTGACCAATCACTATAAACAGACAAATGAAAGACAAACAGACCAATCACCATTCAGAGCATGAAAGCGGGGAGAATGCTAACACTGAATAATGTATACAGAGGGAAGCAAAGGGTCAAGGTTAGTGCTAGGCCTAGTACACAACAGCTGTTGCACTGTTAATGAGGACAGCAGTAGTGTGCAAAGATGTGGCCACTGTAGATTAACCCTTTGAACCTGGCTGTCCCACTCTGTCTCACAAATTAGTCCCAGTAATTGCTGTGATGCTTATTTTGTATCACAGAGTTTTTTTTTTTTCCTGGAGCAGACAAACTGTAGGTTTCCCATTAACCAGTAGAGTTGCTATCACACTATGAGATGGGTAATACTTCCACTGCTCTCTGAATCACCACCTGTAGAGCTAAAACCTGGTCTAATTAATTTAACCTACAGAAATGTTTGAGCTATCCAATGCTTGATGTTACGGTACATTATGTAATGCACATACAGTATTCACTAATAGTTTTACCTTTATTTTAACCCCAGTTTAGAATTCCTAGTTGTGTTCATGCTCATCGCTGGAGTCCCTCTGTCAAATTAAAATTGTGCCAGTTTGTGAGGCCAGACACACACTAGAGCAGTGCCTTAATCAGGATGAGCCACCCCGGAGGTATACCCTGAACTGATATGCCATTTCACGTTGTTTATCATTTCCATAACAAAGGACTCATTCATTTGCTTGTTTTGTTGTCTGCTACAGGCAACAAAAAAGTATGATTCAAAATGCCATTTACATTTACCATACATTTTAGTTTAATCTTTACCATTAAATAGGATTTTACATTGCTGGCACTGACACAAACTGAAGACAGGAGTTCCTGTTGTGGTGTGGAGAATGTGTTGCATGCTTGCCCCAAAGAGACAGAAGACAGTAGCAATAGCCACATTGGTTGCTGTGGGCCAGTGTGGGTGTGCCCTGGTCGGGGAGTGACATTTCAGACTCAACAGCAGGTGGCGCTGCAGTCTGTGGGGTTGAGAGTAGGTGCATGTGCCAGGGACAATGGCATCTTGTTTTATGTTTTTTTTTATCACATGATCATCATTTGCATGCCACTGCTCTGTCTCCGTGGTGACCACTCTGGGTCGTTTGTTTAATTCTCGGTCTTGCCAGCCGTGTGTTTAATTAGAGGTATTCCAACCAAATCTGCTCACCAAACTGCTCCAAGCACGAGAGCTTCTGAAGCACTGGAGCTTTAATGGTCTATGCCCATCCACATGAATCTCATGTTAAATCAGAAACATCTCTTGTAAGTGTCTTTGACATCTGGGTGAGGTAACAGTTGACGTACTGATGGATGTGCGAACACCAGGCAGCTTACCTTTAAGTATGCCACGATTTTGAGCGAGATGGTTGCTAAGTACAGCGAGTTCATGGCAAAGTCCATCAAGTTCCACCAGTCATGGACATACTCTGTGAAGCCCCCGTCCCACATCTCCTTAATCTCTGCCCAGATGAAGCCTGGTTGGAGGAGATTCAGAGACAGTGATGGATAGAGACAGAGCAGCCATCGGGATAAACGTGGAGAGGAAAGACAAGTGGCACACATTCCCCCGCTGCTCCTTTTCATGTTAATGCTGGATTTATACACCGGTCAATGAATGAGTTACACAATGTCATGACAAATATTTCGAATTCACTTTTCAAAATAACTTTTTCCACTCCAAATTAAAATATTGTTGTACTTCTCAAGTCAATGCAGTGCTACCATACACAAGCTGCTCAATGATGCAGACTTTAATATCCAAATTGCCTTTAATATCCTAGCTGCCTATACTATGATTACAATATATCTGTGAAGACTGTGTGTCTGATTGCTCTATATCTATGAATCTGTGATTACTGTTTATCTATGATTACTCTACATCTGTGATTACTGTATGTCTGTGCTTAATCTATATCTGTGATTACAGTGAATCTATGATTACTCTATACTGATAATGATTGTGTGTCTTTGATTACCCTATACTGATAATGATTGTGTGTCTTTGATTACCCTATACTGATAATGATTGTGTGTCTTTGATTACCCTATACTGATAATGATTGTGTGTCTTTGATTACCCTATACTGATAATGATTGTGTGTTTTTGATTACCCTATACTGATAATGATTGTGTATCTTTGATTACTCTATACAGATAATGATTGTGTGTCTTTGATTACCCTATACTGATAATGATTGTGTATCTTTGATTACTCTATACAGATAATGATTGTGTGTCTATGATTACCCTATACTGATAATGATTGTGTGTCTTTGATTACCCTATACTGATAATGATTGTGTGTCTATGATTACCCTATACTGATAATGATTGTGTGTCTATGATTACCCTATACTGATAATGATTGTGTATCTTTGATTACTCTATACAGATAATGATTGTGTGTCTATGATTACCCTATACTGATAATGATTGTGTGTCTATGATTACCCTATACTGATAATGATTGTGTGTCTATGATTACCCTATACTGATAATGATTGTGTGTCTTTGATTACCATATACTGATAATGATTGTGTGTCTTTGATTACCATATACTGATAATGATTGTGTATCTTTGAGTACTCTATACTGATAATGATTGTGTATCTTTGATTACTCTATACTAATAATGATTTTATATCTTTGATTACTTTATACTGATAATGAGTGTGTCTCTATGATCTATATCTCAATGTGACTCACCCAACACCCAGGGCAGGATCATCCACTCCACCACAGTGGGAGGTGGGCCCTGCATGTGCAGGTTGGTGCGCACAATGTGCTGGGAGGCTAGCAGCAGGAGGAAGAGGAAGGTCAGGTAGGAGGCTGTGTGGCAGATGAACTTGATGAAGGGCTTTTTGATGAAGAGGCCGAGGGAGCTCTTAGGTGCCAGCAGGTAGACCAGTGAGAAGACAGGGAAGAGCAGGCCGATGATGAAGCACGTCACCAGCTTCACCACCCAGTGCCGCCGCCGCCAGCCCGGGAATCCATCATACCACAGCGTGGCAAGGAGCTGCTGGCAGTTCGGCTGGGCAACAAACTGCAGAGAGGTCACAGGCCACAGGTCAGTACAAAGGTCAGACTAGGGGGTTCATTAAGGAGACTGAGGACAGTTATGAGAAGAACACATACTGTAAGAGTACCATTGTAGCTTTCTATGTGTGGCGTCTCTACAGTCTTTTTCCACGAAAGTGATTCTTTTTCGAAGTCACAGAGCGCTCGGCCTCTTAGAACTCTGGTTGTGACAGACCCCCATCAAACTGTGACATCAAAGCTACTCAACGTGTCTGAGCAACAGACGCAGCCTCAGTCTTCCCCACGTTTGAGCAGAACAGTGACATACAGGACAGCATGCATAGAGGGTCTTCCAAATGCCAAATGTCTCTATCAACTTCCTCACACGATTTCAGAACTGCAGAAGATCTGATCATATTCCAACAGCAGAAAGCATCTGTCATGAATCCTCACTAATCCTCACCATCTTTTCAAGCAAAGAAGTGCATCAAGAAAACATTTTCATTAAAACAGGGAAAGTCTTTACATATGTGTACCATGGCTACATATATCCCTTCTGTTATGGCGTGGGTCAATTTCACCTGTTTAAAAGTTTTAAAATACTGGAACAAGTATTTTTCACTATGTAACCTTCTATGCTGGTCTCAACTGGTGTAATAAGGAAGTAATTGGAAATTGATTAATTTTATGTGTTTGCAAATACAGTTTGTCCCAGCAGTGAGAGTGAAGGCTAAACCTGTTAATTGTGAGAAATTGCAAATGTTAGGGGACTCATATATTTGAACTCGGAAAACTGCATCAATACTCGGCAGGGGAGGGGTAAAAATGATTACAGTCCTGTGTACGGGTTCTGCCAATGCTTCACTCTGCAGCAGAACAGAGGTTTAAAAAAATGAAGGAAAAATAACAGATCCTTGAGCATAACAATGGGCATTGTCCCTCAGGCAGGGAATCCAACAGAGATGCTCTTTTCAAAAAATAAAAATGGCTAAACACAATGATTCTCGTCCCCAAAAACACACCAGGCACCAACATCAGCTGCAAACATGAAAATGACACTGCCGAATCTGCTTTTGAGTCGGTCGTTCCTTTTCGACTTCAGCTCTACAAGCATCTAACCAAGAACAGAGGCATGGTTTTGAGCAAAAGTAGAAGGAGCTGGATGAAACCCATTTACTTGTTTATTTGGGATTCTCCCTCCTGGCTGGGGACTATAAATCCAAAGATGAATCAACAGCCAGCCTGTGGGATACAGAGACAGGCAGGGCAATATGTCTGGAGACATATTTTCTCAACGGTCATCGAATTTGATAATGAGTGTTTTGCCTGTATTTATCAATATGACCCCACGACAAAAATATGTAAAACAAATCCAAAACATCACAGTTATAACAAATAGACCCATTATTTAAAGTCCAGTTTTTTTTCCAAGGTACAGAAAATGCAGCTGACAGCATTTTTAATGAAAAACAACTAAATTATCATAAGGGAATGGTGATCTGAGAGTGGTGAAAACACCATAACACCAATTAGGAAATTGTTAGACACTGAGTTAAAGCTAATGGTTATGGGTAAATGTTTGTCTTAGCTACTTCTGGACAACTGAACATGCACTGTCCCAGAACATTTTACTAATTCTGACAGCTGAACATAACAAGAGGGTTAAAAACTTGATTCTAATGTGCAGAGAGGTTGTATTTTCTGGGAACATAAAACCTGCACAGAGAAACTGTACGATACATAACTATGAATCAGTTCCAGCAAAAGTGACTTTATTGCCATTACGAACTGAAACACAAGCTGTTCCACATTCTATTTCCAATGAACATTGAGTGTTGAATTATTATTTTTGCATGCAGTCATGGTACAAACAGAACACACCACTCTATGGCTGTGCAACTGAAAGAAAATAAACCACTATATGTCACTGATTCTTGTCAAAGAATGTGTGTGTGTGTGTGTGTGTGTGAGTGTGTGTGTGTGTGTGTGTGTGTGTGTGTGTGTGTGTGTGTGTGTGTGTGTGTGTGTGTGTGTGTGTGTGTGTGTGTGTGTGTGTGTGTGTGTGTGTGTGTGTGTGTGTGTGTGTGTGTGTGTGTGTGTGTGTGTGTGTGTGTGTATGTGTGTGTGTGTGTTTGTGTGTGTGTGTGTGTGTGTATGTTTGTGTGTGTGTGTGTGTGTGTGTGTGTGTGTGTGTGTGTGAGTGTGTGTGTGTGTGTGTGTGTGTGTGTGTGTGTGTGTGTGTGTGTGTGTGTGTGTGTGTGTGTGTGTGTGTGTGTGTGTGTGTGTGTGTGTGTGTGTGTGTGTGTGTGTGTGTGTGTGTGTGTGAGTGTGTGTGTGTGTGTGTGTGTGTGTGTGTGTGTGTGTGTGTGTGTGTGTGTGTGTGTGTGTGTGTGTGTGTGTGTGTGTGTGTGTGTGTGTGTGTGTGTGTGTGTGTGTGTGTGTGTGTGTGTGTGTGTGTGTGTGTGTGTGTTTGCATAACGATGCAAAACATCATTTTTTTCTGCAGACTGACAAACGCAGCTTGATGGCGTTCACTCACCAGTGACAGAGATGACAACACATGATGAGACCGTAAATGTAAATTTGCAGTCACTCGGTTACTGACTGCGTTACGGAGGATGACTGATGCTGTCTAATTTTAAATGGTGGAACAGCGATTCACCATTTCCACTTTGGCACTTACCATGTACACAGCACAATGATCTACGATGATCACACTCAATAAACCATAGATGATAATGTGCGTAATAACTGAGAGCCCCAACATAGGCCTACCCAAAACATTAACTTCCTTCAATACAATATGTTTACTGAAACATGCATGATCTTATTTATCCAGAAAATTGTGTCTTATTGGTTTCAAATGTATGACTATTATTTTATTTGGAACTGCAGGCTATTTTTTTACACATTCTTCAGTTTGTAGTCAGTCAGGCACAGTCATTTGCTTCCCTTAGGCTTTTGACAAGCTTTCCATGGTTCATGGTGGAGAAATGACTGAGAAGGTGGGGGCATTTTCCAATAAAGGGGATGACATAGCTACAGTATCTGTGAAAATGTCAGATCCACCGAGGCAACCTGAAAGAAGGTTCAGAAATTTGGTTTGACAGTTTAGGAACAGGTAGTGTATGCACTTTATCCTTCAAAGAGACACAGTGTGTTATAGCAGATTTTCAGGAATGAAAAGACAATGTTGGAGGCTTTGGACGACGTTCTGTTATCTGCAGATTTAAGGCCATCTCTAAAAACAGATGTAGAGTGTGAGCAAAATATTTTTGAGCTGCATAAGAAGACTACCTCCAGATCCGTGTCATTATGAAAAAATGTGTAAGGTTGAACAGCATAAACCTCACACATTACTTAAAGACAACTTGGAAAGGGATTTTTGAGGTAAAAAAAAAAATTGTATCATGGCACAGCAGCTTACATTTGTATTTATGCTAACATCATATAATTTTCCTTTAAAATTAAACAATCATGTCTTCTACCATTACCAAAGTATTACAACGTATAAAGTAAGTAAGGGTATGTTTTGGGCCAAAATTGCCTGAGGTAAATGCTTTTGGCGCAGTCGGTGAAACGACATGAGGTTGCATCTTCACAAAGAAAACCTACTTACGTAAGGTATGGAACCAAATAAACGATGTTTACCAAACTGACGTATTGATAAAGTGCCCCCTTCATCAGTCTTATTTTTTGGTATTATTCCAAAATTAAATCGCAATTGACAATGAACACATATGGTGACTATATTTGTAGTGGCTTCATCTAATACAAACTTACGAAACTGCATTCAATTCTAAATGCAGTTAGCCGTACACCGGCTGAAACACACGATTGTGTCACAGGAAAAACGTCCGTTCACCCTATGTTAACAGCGTAACATAACAATAAGTGTAACGTTACCTGAGTGTGTTCTTCAGATTAGACGATGAGGTTTGAACGCTGCACTGTAATGCACTAATGACAGTCAAAGAAAGAAGACAGGCTCTTTTGCCTCCAGGACACTGGAGAATCCTGCTGACGACCACAACCAGAGTCGGCTGTTATTATTTGAGGTACGTGTGGTTGATTAGGTTGTTTTTATTGCGCGACTTTTCAAGAGAAAAAAGAGGTTCAATGCGGGGCTCTCACAGAAAATGAGGCAGAGAACTAAATGAAAGGAAACATTGAGAAAAGTACACACCACCGAAAACGTTTGTAGTAGTGTTTACTTTTGCATCCATTATTCTGCTGTTATTTGCACTAGACCTTTTAAAATTCGGAGACACGGTTCCCACATATATATCCTTCAAAATTAAATGGTCTCAATACGTGTAATGGTAATACAGAGTGCGAAAATTAATCTCAAATACACCAAGTCAAATGTTACATTCTGCCCTGCACCCAGGGATAGTTGTAACAGTGCCTGGGGTTAAATGTAACAAGTAGCTGAAAGTGCAGAAACTCTGAAAGCACAGACAATGTAATTTCAGCAAAAAAACATAATTGAGGAACATACCTTACAGAACTAAAATTCAGACAAGCTGCGTTGGTTTGCGCTTACACATATACATGAGCCTCTATTGGCACTGCATTAGCCCTCTCTGAGCAACTCACTGGACCCTTTCTCCTGCAGGTGCTGTGATGCTTTATAATATCTGCATATCTGAGCTGACATGACAAATACCATAACAGGTGTCACAGATCGCTCAGATCCACCCTGTACAACCTCATCTGAGGCTTTTAGAGAATATCTGCACCACTCCAATGTCAGTTTTTCACTTCCATTGATTGGAATGCTGAAAAATACAAGAATATCCAAAAAAAACAACCTTAGTCATAATTAGCGGATAGTAGTGAAGCTTTCGAAAATCCTGTTACGACTATCACTGAACCTGTCATCCATGTGAGAATTCTTTATTTGAAATGACATTTTTGGGTAATATTTAAAGCTAGCTTCATATATTATTTGTCAGAATATTTGCCTTTAACACAGGTATTGGTGTGCTATTAGTGACTGGTTTTGACCATTATGCACACCATGGAATCTTGGTGATATGCATGCACTTGTAAAGGGTTCTTTTTTTTTGTAAAAGTTCTGTATCTCTGAAAGTGATTTGAAACTCCTAGTTAAAGGATTTTAAGTCTTCATAGATTGTATTTATTAGTATTAATATTTATTTCTATATCATCACATATAGTGTTGTGTACATTCCCCTAGTAGTTTTTTAATGGCCTCATTTCTCATTTTCAGCTGTAAACCTTCATTTAAATGAGCCACTGATAAAACCAGTAATATATACATATAGGTTTTATTATACTGTGTATATATATATATATATATACACTGTAGGTTTTACACCCTCAAAACCAAAATATTGTAAACTGCAAGTTCACATGGCAAAAAGAAATAAAGCACATAGGTCATATGTCAGAGAAAGTGACATCTATGAACCAATGGAAGTTCTAGATGGAAGGATATCTGTGCTGAACTGTGAGTGTGGAGCTATTGAGGGATGGTATCATGAAAGAATGCTCCTGGCACCAGGAAGACATAAATGTACCTTGTGAGCATGGTGAGGGGAAGTTTGATATCTGAGCCCATGAGACTTTGTGCACTGGCTCAGTGCGCGTGGGCTGCTCAGATGAGCTGTTTGATTGTGAGGCTAGAAACCATTGGGATTTAAAAGGTGAGAATTGGTGTTGTACAGGCTTCACTATGCTAGTCCGCTGTGCTAATAATGAGCAAGGACACTGTAACCCGGGGCTGATAGAGTCGACATAGACCTACAACTCCAGGTCACCTGTGTTACTGGGGGGGAGGCTCAAACGCCACACACACATTTATTCAGGATTTCTGTCATGCTGCACAGGCTACACACAGCGGCTGTGTCTCCATGACGCAACCGCAGAGGCCCTGAATACTCACTGTTGCTAGGGAACGGTATGCTAATAGAGACGGATGGCTTCCTCGCGACTGGGCTGTGGGAGCGTTTGGTCTGTTCTGGGCCATGGTGAAGGAAGGGGTAATCATGACATCACTCAGGGTTTGAAGTGGGGGGGGGGGCAGGTCGAGTTAAAAAGCAATTCAGATACATCCAGAGTGGAGGTGTGAATCACAGACAGCAGGGACATTTAAAGCATGAGTGTGAAGAATTTGTATCAGATTCACACTGAGTACAAAATCACAAAAGAGATTATTGCATCTCCACTTGAGTAGCTGGGCAGAGGTAGTAAATGGCTCACAGTAACAGTGCAAGGCTCTGTACATAAACATACCCACTCCACAATAAAAATAAAATGCCTCAGGTATATCTACAAACAGATACCCTGCTGTCTTCCCTGCTGCTACACTCCACACTCCATCTCCACACCAGGGTTCCTCTCGTACTCATGTATGTGTGAGAGAAGCCTGCTTGCATGTGGTACCCTGAGAAATGCAAAGAAAATAAGCATGGAGATCAAGAGAGTGTATCCCCCATCCTGATGCAGTATGGATAAGAGAGAGTATCCCCCATACAGCTGCAGTGTGGATAAGAGAGAGTATCCTCCATACAGCTGCAGTGTGGATAAGAAAGAGTATCCTCCATACAGCTGCAGTGTGGATAAGAGAGAGTATCCCCCATACAGCTGCAGTGTGGATAAGAGAGAGTATCCTCCATACAGCTGCAGTGTGGATAAGAGAGAGTATCCCCCATACAGCTGCAGTGTGGATAAGAGAGAGTATCCTCCATACAGCTGCAGTGTGGATAAGAAAGAGTATCCTCCATACAGCTGCAGTGTGGATAAGAGAGAGTATCCCCCATACAGCTGCAGTGTGGATAAGAGAGAGTATCCTCCATACAGCTGCAGTGTGGATAAGAGAGAGTATCCCCCATACAGCTGCAGTGTGGATAAGAGAGAGTATCCTCCATACAGCTGCAGTGTGGATAAGAGAGAGTATCCTCCATACAGCTGCAGTGTGGATAAGAGAGAGTATCCTCCATACAGCTGCAGTGTGGATAAGAGAGAGTATCCTCCATACAGCTGCAGTGTGGATAAGAGAGAGTATCCCCCATACAGCTGCAGTGTGGATAAGAGAGAGTATCCTCCATACAGCTGCAGTGTGGATAAGAGAGAGTATCCTCCATACAGCTGCAGTGTGGATAAGAAAGAGTATCCTCCATACAGCTGCAGTGTGGATAAGAAAGAGTATCCTCCATACAGCTGCAGTGTGGATAAGAGAGAGTATCCCCCATACAGCTGCAGTGTGGATAAGAGAGAGTATCCTCCATACAGCTGCAGTGTGGATAAGAAAGAGTATCCTCCATACAGCTGCAGTGTGGATAAGAAAGAGTATCCTCCATACAGCTGCATTGGGCACACTGAGTGGGCTGATTCTGTCTGCTGTGGATATAAGAACTATTCATCCCAGTGGCTTCTTTCTTCTCTCCTTTCTCCTCCTCTCTGTCCCTCTCTTCTTTCCTTGCTCCATTTGACTCTCTCCTCTCTGCCCCTCCTTCTTTCAAATCCATTCAAGCAGAGCAATGGGAATGCTCTTTCCTATGCATCGTTTCTCTTGTGCCATTCCTCTCCACTTGCAAACAAACTTTCCCTCATTATCCATCTCCTCCTTGCAGCCCTCTTCCGCTCCTTACAGGCTTATTTTAATTAAAAGCCCTCTGCTCACAAATCACACAAGTGTAAGAGGATTGTCCTGACGGTAGGCCTCTTTTCTGCAGAGGGGTTTCCGAAGCCCTGCCACAGCAGCGGCTGACATCAGCGGGTCCCACCGTTGCCACCAAAAGTGAAGCGAATGAGTAATTCATGCCCACCTCACTATTCTTACTTCCTAAATAAATAAACAAATAAATAAATAAAGCGTCGCTCATGCATATAAATGCCTGCGTAACTGCACAACAGCATGAAGAGCGGAGACAAGCTTTTAAATACTACAGGGGACCGGGAGATGCCGTGGCGGGCAAGGGTAGCGGCTCCCCGGGGGAAACGGGTCTGATCCACTGTGGCTTTCATTCCCACTGACGTGAATGATTTCTGTTTAAGCCGCGTTAGCTGAGGTCACCCCTCCTGTCTCTTCCCTTACAGACACCGTTAACGGCGTTGTTGTTGCTGCTTAAGTCTTGTGTGCAAATGAACGTTGCTGACTGCACTGCCAATGAAGCACCTGTGTGTGGACCATGTTCGTGGGGGGGGGGGTGGGGGGGTAATCTTTGCCTGAATTCTGCTGCAGTGCAGAGTGACAGGGAGTTGAGCCCCAGCTGGTCTCGCTCATGTGGGTTATGTACGCAGTGCACGGTTAACGCTGCACTGACTCTTTCATGCACCTGGAACACAATTCAGAATTAACACCGTACCCATTGTGCTGTACACTCCACCTGAGCACGGAACATAATTAATACTGAGCTCAATCTGCAGTGTACACCTTCAGAATATAATACAAAATTAACACAGTAGTCATTCTGCTGCGCGCTCCTGAGCACAATACAAATTAATAGTGCGCTTGCTCTGCAGGGCCGTCCTCATATCGGAGGAGAAGTGAGAGCGATCGATGTTGGTTGCACCGCTCCGCAACTGTTTCCCCCCCCCCCCATTACAGCTTTAGGCTGAGGCTCGGGAGAGCAGCGAAGAATCACACCCACCCTGATCTTACTGCAGTATCTCGAGAGCTGACAGCAACAACATTAGCATTTACAATAGCAATTCACTGTTTATTTGTATTCATTATGCATGTATTACACAATTCATACATAAGGAATACAAAGAAACTTAAATGTGCATTTGTGCAAATAATGAAGTTGAATTGAAGAAAAGCAGAAATCAAGTAGTACTGCAGTCTGTTTTCTGCCTGATGTGGAGTATCAAATTATACACAGCCTTACTTTTTTGTTCCTTATATGGCATTGTTTATTTATTTTCAGTCACTCCCTGCTCATGACAAGAAGGGACTCTTTTTGTGTTGAATTCTAGTAGGTATTTTTCAGTTTTAGCACACATTTGATTTATTTCTAATTTGAATAAATCTGTGAAGTAGTTGGTGAAATCAACATGTAGATTTTGGTTTGAAAAAATCTTTTTAAAGTTTTGTATTCCAGGTCACAGTTGATAAATGTGTATAGGACTAAATATATTTCCTCAAAAGCTGCTATAATATCATAATATAACTCATGCTGAAGCTCTTCTCATTTTCTTTCTTAAAAACTGGTGATAATGAGCCAAGTACCTGCTGCAAGTAGTGCTGACATCGCTTTGGCATTATGTTTACAAAACATTGGCATAGCTTCCATTCTGACTTTACTGTGTTTGTTGGTAGAGCTCGTCAAAGTTACAGGTCCTGCTTGCAAAAGAGATTTTCATGCCAATTAAACTTGTTTGTGAAATAGAGTACAATAAGAGCCACAGTGTGAAAAACAGCTGCAGTGTGAGACAAATTAGCTGCAGTGTGAAACAAAACAGCTGCAGTGTGAGACAAAGCAGCAGTCTGAGACAAAAGAGCAGTACTGCAAGACAAAAGCTCTGCAGTATGTGACAAAACAGCTTTAGTGTGAGACAAAAGAGCAGCAGTGTGAGAAGTGAATAAGAGCAGCAGTGTGAGGAATGAACAAGAGCAGCAGTGTGAGGAATGAACAAGAGCAGCAGTGTGAGGAATGAATAAGAGCAGCAGTGTGAGGAATGAACAAGAGCAGCAGTGTGAGGAATGAATAAGAGCAGCAGTGTGAGGAATGAACAAGAGCAGCAGTGTGAGGAATGAATAACAGCAGCAGTGTGAGGAATGAACAAGAGCAGCAGTGTGAGAAGTGAATAAGAGCAGCAGTGTGAGGAATGAACAAGAGCAGCAGTGTGAGGAATGAATAAGAGCAGCAGTGTGAGGAATGAGCAAGAGCAGCAGTGTGAGGAATGAACAAGAGCACTAGTGTAAGACAAAAGCGCTGCAGTGTAACACATAAGAGGTGCAGTGTGAGAAATAAGTGCCACAGTCACTGTCTGTGGGCTGCTCTCCACACAGCTCACAGCGGGCCATCAGACTGCTTTCACAAGCATGCAGAATCAAGTATCTGCTGTTGAAGAGATAGAAGGTGATTTATTACTGTGAGTAAGTGCCGCATTCAGTTCCCAACAAAAGCCAGGCCGACACTGCTGCCATTTCATTTCTAGGAGCGATGAATGCAAAAAGTCTGTGTGTGAATGTGGCCTGGGTAAGTGTGGCAGATAATGTGAATATGTGTTTGTGTGTGAATGAAAGAGGAGAAAAGGCAGTTCAATCAGTCAGTCAAATGATCGGCTGATTGATTGATGGTTTGACTGGATCAGTCCAGGTACAGGCTTATACCTACAAACCTCTGTCCACTCCATAAACACATTCACATTGTTATAACACTTTTAAAAAATGCTGACTGGACGGGTGATGCAAGAACTGGAACATTTAATTAAATCCAGTCAAATCAGCTGCTGAGTCAGGGAACACCATACTGCCACACTGCATGACTTCAGCATTTATCTCATCTCTATCATTTAATATCCCTTAACATTTACACAACCAGTGCGATCAGCATGCAAACAATGAAGTCTAACCGCAGCAGTGAGAAGCAACTGCTGTTGCTACCATGCTTGAGAATAAAAACCGTCTTTTACGTGTTGCTGTACTCTGTTTCATTTCGGGATGTAAGTGCATGAACAAAATACTTCTTATCTCCTCTCACTGCTGTTGGATACATCTCTCCTCAGCATCGTAAATCAAAGACCTCCAGCACACTGTCTCAGGAAACCTCAATCGCTGTAAATCCCGGAAGGATACTTCCTCTTCCTCTCCAAACAATCCTAAATCTAAAGCCTTGTTTCCATCGTACCGGCTCCAAAGCTGTCCCCACAGGACAGACAGCAGAGCAAGCTCTTTCTTATCTTGGGTACACAAGCATGGGGTGATAGAGAGGATGCATGGCGTGCAACAGTATCTGTCCCGCTGTTCGTTCTACAGGAACTGATCTGGGCAGAGGAAAAGTGGGTAGCCTCAAGTCTGAGGTAAAGCAGGCCACAGGGATAGATTTACCGTTTCACCACTGGGGAAACACATTAGCTTTTTCCACGGATAATATTTTCCTGATAAATTCAGATACCCTCCATTAATGAAACTATAAAGGACAACTATTCTGGTCAATAAAAAAGATTTATTCTCTGCACTAACTAAGCTACCTCTGTTCACTAAACTTTTTAAAAAATAGTTACTATTTATTTGTGAGATATAGCAAATAATTATAAGCCATTAATTGGCTATTTTAATATACATCATTCCTTCATTTCTTATAGACAATTGCATCTTTGTGATACATACCTCTACTTAAAAAATTGCCCAACATGACATTTAAAACAATTTAATGACATGCATCACATGGGTGAACACTTTTATTAGCTAGATTTGCTAGCCAGAATAGCTGTATTTCAGTGTACGTAGTGGGCTGGTAGTATTTAGGTTTAGCAGTAATTTTGGGATGGAATTCCATAATTCCTGTGATGTTCCACCCACGTCCTGCACAACCACCCCTGACTGTAGCTAATGGCTAGCCTAAGCCTTCACAGTACTCTCTTTTCAGTGCACAAATTAAGAAAGAGGTATGCAAATATTGGCACACAGCTTAGTAATATCTCAAATTAAAAGATGTGTTTTTGAGAATCCCCTCTTATGGTTTTTAAGTACTCTCCCAGTCTTAATGATATAATGACCCAAATGTATAATCTCCTGCCTGAGGGCAAATTTTTTCGACAAACCGCTGGAGGATAATTATAGATGTGGCCACTATACCCAGTATATATGCTATTACCCCCAAAACATTATCAGATTCATTACTGAGGCAAAGCACTCAAAACTGACAACACTATTACAACATGTAACGCTGCTTTTTGGGTTTACTTCATTGAATGTCTGTGTGGTTTTGCTGATGTGGGAAAGGAGAGGACTGAAGATTGAGACAGCAGAACAGCATAGTCATATCTGTTCAGGGTTCAAATGGAGTCTAGTGGCAGATGGTTATAATGTCAGTGTCTTAAGGACTTAGGGCACTGAGCAGGTTCCTTAAACCTCAATGAGGTGCAGTCCTGAAAGATTGCTTTTTAGAGGGAGCATGTTCTTCATATGTATGCATTTATTTGGATCTTTAGTCCTTTTGGATTATATATTTGACATAACAATTAGCTGCATTATGTCAAGTCCCCCCCCCCTCCCCCGCTCACCTCCTTCTGGTGGTATTTGATGGCCAGCTTGAGCTTGGCTAGGTCATGGCACTCTCGCGGGTCCAGCTCCTCACTGTGGTCATCGCGGTGATTGAGGATGATCTCCAGCTCGCGCGAGCTGCGCGCCTGGTCCAGCAGGTCCTTGGCGAAGCGCTTGCACTGCTGCGACAGCTCCTCGTACTCCTGCTTGAACTCATTCTCCACCTTGCTCAGCTCCTTCAGCTCCCAGCCCAGTCGGAAGGAGGTGAGGATGGGGTCCTCGCTGGACAGTGCAATGAGGGAGGGGCTGGCCAGCGTCTTGTAGATGTTGAGGCGGGAGCGCGAATGCCGCAGGCTGTCCACCTCGGAGCTGGAAACACACTCCACGCAGTCGCAGCGGATCTGGTGTGGCCGCGGGATGGTCACTTTCCGCTGCACCAGCAGCTTGATGATCTCATAGTTGTTGGTGTGAGCAGCAAGCATGATGGGAGTGATGTCAGGGGTGAACTCAGAGAACTGGCTGTCCATCATGAGAGAGGGAACCTGGGAGAGGGTGGACAAGAGGAAACGAGATGGGGACAAGAGAGACAGAGAGAGCGGGATGGAGGGAGGAGAAAAAGAGAGATGAATGGGAGGGGAGAGAGAGGGAGGAATAGAGAAAGGAGAGGGAAGGGTGAAGTGAGAGAGAGAGAGTGTGTAGATGGAGGGTGAAAAAGGAAAAGGGTGACACAAAGGGATGAGTGAGAAGAGAGAACAGTAATTTTATTTCCTGTGTGAGGTGTTTTCCACTGTACTCGGGTGAGCAGGACCAATGTGAGAGCACTCCTTCATTGCACAGTACAATACATTGCTTCACACAGCCAGTCTCAACTTAAATGGAAAAATTCAATGAGGTTTTTTAAAATTCTTTCCCAACTTAATACTTCAAAGAGAAAGGCATCTCTGATCTGCCTCTCTTCTTCTTTCTGTTTCCGCTCCGGCATGACAGAATAGTGCTGCCCAGCGGCCCTGCTCGACTCCTCGAGGATACCGGAGATACTTACGGCCAGGAAATGGATTTGTAGGGTCTTTCACCCGGAGCTCCCAACGATCTACGAGCGCAGCGCTGCGTTCTGTTACAGCACCTGAAAGACCTGGACACTGCGCAGTGCCTCAGGGTGACCCCAGGTGTTCTGTGATATTAAAATGGCACCCCCTTTGCTCTCCCGTTTATTTCAAATCTACCTCAAACAAAAATCACTACCGAGTTAGACACAAGGGTAGGGGAACACAGAATTGAATTGCTGGGAACCAGAAATTACAAGAAATTTCAACCTGCGATGCACAACCACCCATCAGACTGTGTATGTGGGAGTGTGTGTGTGTGTGTGTGTGTGCGCATGTGTAAATTTGTGCATAGGAATGCCCTTGTAAAGGTCTCTACATGTGTATGTATGTGTTTGTATCTGTGTGTGAAAGGTGGCGTTACCTGCTGAGAGTTTGTGTGTGGATCTATATAAGGGAAAATCTGTGTGTGTGTGAGTGAGCAAAGAGAGTTGTAATAATATGTGTTTGTGATTGTGTGTGTGTGTGTGCGTGTGTGTTTGCGTGCGTGTGTGCGCGTGTGCGTGCGTGTGTGTGTGTGTGTTTGTGTGCGTGGGCATCTGCCTTTTCTGGGACTGACAACTCAATAACTGATGAAACATTATTCCTTCGGTATAACTTCTTGGCATGTAAATTGACATCTATATCAGGAACAAAATTACTGGATGTATTTATTTGTTGTGGATGTATTTCACCCTGGAGTTTGGCTCACAAATATTGGCCAATAACGTTGTGCTGTGTCTCCAAGGTTTATAGCAGTATCATAAAACTGCTCTCTGAATCCAGCATAAGATATGTGTCCTCCTAAATTTGGTTCCTGTTTCTGACAGAATTATTGTACCCTCTCTCTTCTGTGAAAGCAGTGGAGATCAATAAGTGTCTGATAATATTTCCCAAATATTGGGCTTTTATATGTACAGTCCGTATCAACCAACCGTGGATCGAAAATATTCCGAAAAAAATTCCAGAAAGTTCCAAAAAGCAAAACTTGAATTGTCTTGTCATTATTCCCTAAACAATACAGTATAACACATATTCACATAGCATTTACATAGTGTTAGGTATTATAAGTAATGTAGAGATGATTTAAAGAATACAGGAAGATGTGCGAAGGTTATATGCAAATACTACACCATTTTATATAAGGGACTTGAGCATCGACAGAGTTTGGTATCCACGGGAGGTCCTGGAACCAATCCCCTGCAGATACCGAGGGATGACAGTATATTTTGTACACATAACTTACAAGTATTTCCTTTCCTTCATGGCAATTCTGTCTCCTCTCCTCTTGTTATGTCTGTTATGGCTATGATTATAAGTGTGATGGTGTGTGTGTCTGTTATGGCTATGATTATAAGTGTGATGATGTGTGTGTCTGTTATGGCTATGATTATAAGTGTGATGGTGTGTGTGTCTGTTATGGCTATGATTATAAGTGTGATGATGTGTGTGTCTGTTATGGCTATGATTATAAGTGTGATGATGTGTGTGTCTGTTATGGCTATGATTATAAGTGTGATGGTGTGTGTGTCTGTTATGGCTATGATTATAAGTGTGATGATGTGTGTGTCTGTTTTGGCTATGATTATAAGTGTGATGGTGTGTGTGTCTGTTATGGCTATGATTATAAGTGTGAGGGTGTGTGTGTCTGTTATGGCTATGATTATAAGTGTGATGGTGTGTGTGTCTGTTATGGCTATGATTATAAGTGTGATGGTGTGTGTGTCTGTTTTGGCTATGATTATAAGTGTGATGGTGTGTGTGTCTGTTATGGCTATGATTATAAGTGTGATGGTGTGTGTGTCTGTTATGGCTATGATTATAAGTGTGAGGATGTGTGTTGTTTGAGTGATGATTACCTGTTTCTCTCCGCTGGGGCGACGGTGAGACAGCAGGAGCTCCACTGCTCCCACCACCTCCTTGCGTATGGCGTAGAGCAGGGCATCTCCCACGTACACGCCGTGGTTCAGGAGCAGCTCCATCACCTCCAGGTTCTCGTTCTCGATGGCGATGAGCAGGGCGCTGCGGCCCAGCGGGTCCATGCAGTTCACATTGATGTTGTAGTAGATCTCGGCTTCCTGCAGCGCGTGCTTCACACCGGCATAGTCGCCCTTCTCCACCGCGGTCAGGTAGGCCTTCTCCTCGGCCGACAGCTCTGCCTCCGCGCGCACGATCTGCAGCGGGATGCGGTCGCGGTATGGCGAGTAGCTCACCTTCTTATAGTACAGCTGCGCCATCGGGTTCATCTGTGCCAATCACCCACCACACAGGAGCCAGCTGCAGGTAGAGGAGAGAGAGAGGGAGGGTGGGAGGGAAGAGGGTAGGGATGTAGGTAGAGGAGAGAGAGAGAGGGAGGGGGAGAAGGGTGGAAGAGAAGAGGGTAGGGATGCAGGTAGAGGAGAGAGAGAGAGGGAGGGGGGGAGGGAAGAGGGTAGGGATGCAGGTAGAGGAGAGAGAGAGAGAGAGGGGGAGAAGGGTGGAAGAGAAGAGGGTAGGGATGCAGGTAGAGGAGAGAGAGAGAGAGGGGGGAAGGGTGTAAGGGAAGAGGGTAGGGATGCAGGTAGAGGAGAGAGAGAGAGGGAGGGTGGGAGGGAAGAGGGTAGGGATGCAGGTAGAGGAGAGAGAGAGATTGGGGGAGAGAAGGGTGGAAGGTAGGGATGTAGGTAGAGGAGAGAGAGAGAGAGGGAGGGAAGGATGTCAGAGGTGAGGGAGGAGAGATGGATAGAGGAAGGAGATGAGAGAAGAAACAAGTGGGAAAGATGAATGAAGGGGTGATGGTGGATTAAGGAGCAGAACAGACACAGAGATGGTTTGAAGAGGGTGAGAGATGGGAGATGGGAGGGGAGGAGACAGGATAGGATAAAAAGAGAAAGACGGGGAAGAGAAGGGTTTGGTGGGGGGGGGGTGGCGGAGAGGGGAGAGCACAATGTCATTAAGCATCATTCCGTTGCAGTGCCTTCTAACGACATATATGCGCATTTTCTCATGAATTGAAATTGTGCATCTTTAGGTACCGATGTGTTTTTGCAAAGGTGTGTGTGATGAGTGATATTTCCTAAGACAGAGCGGTCGTGCGGCATCATGCATTAATGATTACAATAACAACAGCAAGCACAGCCCAGCCCCGCGGATGACCCTGTGTTCAAGGTGCGTGAACCTGTCCTCCATCCTCTTGGATAGGACATGTCTCTTCTCTCTCTCTCCTTCCCTTTATGTGGTGTCCATGTCTGCAGTCTCCACTGATGCTGGTTTCAAAATCTCTCTTTTTTCCTCTCCCTGTTCTGCTCTCTTTTCCTCCTCTGTGTCTCTGTGCTCGTGCTGCTAATGCACAGTCCAGTAGGTGCCGTCTCTTACTGATTTAGAAATGCAGATCGATCCCTAATCTCCACCCTCGCCCTTCCCCTTGCACACTCATTTCACAAGAGTCCCACCTTGCCCAGCTCCCCCTCACTCATTTTTAATGAAGGAAAACATCTTCTCCACACAGATAAGGAACAAAAATGGAAAGAGGGATAACAAGTATTTACAGAGATTACCACAAATCCTAATCCATTAATTAAACTAACTAAATCCCAGCATGCATAGGGTGATGTCAATAATGCTAGACAGGCCTGGTTGCTTCTAATTATGACTAGCGAAGCTGCAAAGGGGCGCGTCAGTGATGTTCAAAGAGGGATGATCGTTGGGGCATGTTTTGGTCTTCAATGACTAAAACTGGGATTAAACCTTAACTTTGTCCTTAACTTTGCTCACATTGACTATGAGTGCTCATTTTTAGCGTTTTTGTCTTCACCAATAAGGTTTGGCAAGTTCAGCAATCATGGAAATTAACACCAAATTGTTCTTATGGAGAAGAAGAGTAACACTGTTATTCAATAGTAAATATAAGATAAGGAAAAATGTCAATTGAATATTGGCAGCTCAGTTGTCTGATTTTAAACTAATAAAGGTGTTTAAGGTGATGTCAGCATGAAAGTCATCCTCAGCAAGGGTGAAAGTAGTCCAAAGAGAATACTCCAAGATTTCGATATCAGATTATTCAAGTACAAGACAATGACAAATGAGCCCACTACAACTTTAATCTCGGGGCAAGAGTAGCCAGATTAATCAAAAACAATGGTGTCTCAACATACTATTGACTTCGTATCACTTATTAGCATGCGATTGTATTAGCAGCGATTACTGTTAGTCGAAAGTGCATAGTGCTGGTGTTTTCTCATTTTAAATGTATGCACACATAGACTTGGGCTTGTTCTGAATGCGCTTTTGGTTTCAGTGGCATTGCTGGTTGCAGCCATGCTGTATTTGCACCGCTGGTTACGGGGATATTACGGCTGGGTGGAATTAAAGTGACACTGCCTGTTATTTCTCTGATGCTGTCACTGGGCTTAAATGGCAGTGCTGGCAGATTAGGTCTGTAAATGTTAACAGGATAAATGGTGCAATTAAAGCATTATTTGTTTTGCTGGTGCCTCTCATTTTCATTTGGGACACATGCACTGAGGTGATGGCACAGAAAAACGCACTGTAGAGAGAGAGAGAGAGAGAGCAGAGGATGAGAGAGACTGAGAGAGAGAGTGGTGGCTGAGAAAGAGAGAGAGAGAGAGTGGAGGATGAGAGAGACTGAGAGAGAGAGAGTAGAGGATGAGAAAGAGAGAGAGAGAGGAGGATGAGAGAGAGAGAGAGCAGAGGATGAGAGAGACTGAGAGAGAGAGGGAGAGAGAGAGCGGAGGATGAGAGAGACCGAGAGATAGAGAGAGAGAGAGAGCAGAGGATGAGAGAGACTGAAAAAGAGAGAGAGAGACAGCGGAGGATGAGAGAGACTGAAAAAGAGAGAGAGAGAGAGCGGAGGATGAGAGAGACTGAAAAAGAGAGAGAGAGAGAGCGGAGGATGAGAGAGACCGAGAGAGAGAGAGTAGAGGATGAGAAAGAGAGAGAGCGGAGGATGAGAGAGAGAGAGCAGAGGATGAGAGAGACTGAGAGAGAGAGAGAGCAGAGGATGAGAGAGATAGAGAGAGAGAGAGAGCAGAGGATGAGAGAGACTGAAAGAGAGAGAGCAGAGGATAAGAGAGACCGAGAGAGAGAGAGAGAGAGAGAGCGGAGGATGAGAGAGACCGAGAGAGAGAGAGAGCAGAGGATGAGATAGACCAAGAGAGAGAGAGTAGAGGATGAAAGGAGAGAGAGAGAGAGAGTGGTGGATGAAAGGAGAGGGAGAGAGAGAGTGGTGGATGTAGAGCTTCTCTGTGAGCTGCTGAAGCGTGTCTCAAACTGTTTATTTCAGTCCTCTCCTCCTGCTCGCTCCAGACCCACATTACTCTGGTGGCGCTTAGTCATGACTGAAGGCATAGGGGGTATCCATGGAAACAGTAGAACCACACAACCCTCAGATGAGATACTACCCTCCAGTGAACTCTTTCTCTTTCCCACCACGTCTCTGTCTCCCCTCACACATATATAGGGTGGGCAACCTTGTACTGATATACACAAACCCATCAAAACCAAAAAGCCTTTCAAACGATGAGGGTCCCATTTCCAGCGTCTGCTCTATTCTAGAACAGTGTACTCGTGTTGTGTTCTCTGCAGTTGATCTGAGGCAAAACCACTCCCTAAATCAAATAATTGCCGTTGCTCACGGGTGAACATCGGGATTAGAGACTAGAACACAAATAAGGTCTTTGCAGAAGGGGGTAGAAGAGAGAGGCACACTGCAGAACATGTGAGGAAAACACTTCACAGTGAAGAATTCTCTCTGCCCTATCAAAGGCACTCTATTTGCAGTATATTTCTCTTAATAAATCATACAATTATATATTTTGCCCTGAAACAAGCAACTAATGTGATTAGACAAAACACAGAGCCAAAAAGATGTTTATATATCTATCTGTTTGCCTTCAGGACAGCCTGAATTTATAGGGGCATGTGTCAACATAGCAGCAGGGGGATGTGTCTACTCCACTGCTTTCCATAGTTTTAGCAAATTAACTGTGCTGGATCTCTGCTCTGCGTAGCTCCATCTCATTCCACAGACGCTCAAATGGATTGAGATCTGGTGACTGGGAAGGTCACCGCAGCAAGATGAAGTCACTGTCGTCTTCCCGGAACCATTCTTGGACAATGCTCAGCATGTTTCGTGGGGCATTATCCTGCTAAAGCAGCACATTTGTAGATTGATACTCTACTGCTAGGAAGGGATGCAGCTGAATGGCAATGCTGTGCAGACATCCTGTGGAACTCAAACATGATAGTGCTGCTTTCCAGGGACCCGATGTGTGAAATGAAAACAGCCCACACCATTACAGTGACACAACCAGCCTCTGTTGCTGACATTCGGCTTGTTGGATCCTTGGACTCATGCCGTTTTTGACATGTCCCATCCCATCGGTATGAAACTGCAGGAAATGGGATTTATCAGACCAACTGATGTTTTTCCAATCCTCACATGTCCAGTGTTTGCCTTCCTTAGTGCATTACAACCACAGCTTCTTGTTTTTCGCTGACAGGACTGGAACTTAATTGGGTCATTTTGACACCAGGGTTGGAATTAGCTGTTACTCGACTGACTGTAGCCCATGAAGTCATGTCACCAACTGTCCCACAGGAGTGCAGTTTTTTGGTTGTCTTTTGGGTGGTGGACCATTTCCAATGCACCGGTAGCACTATCATGTGAAAACCAGAGCAAAGTTGCAATTTCTGACACATACTCATCTGACATCCACCATCCATGTCATGTTCAAAGATAATCGTTAGCTTGTCTAGTCTATTTTCCCTCTGAATTGCACACATGCAACCCATGGGTACCTGCCCACCTACATTTAACAGCACAGTCTGATCATGTGATGACACACATGTATATAAATGAATTTTCTTCATCAGGTCTGCTGCAACAGATGTTGGCAAATTGTCATGAACGCTCTTTGGAGACAAAAGTGAATGTAAAAGTAAGACAAAAAAGCATAAACCCCTTGAGAAATCACTGAGGAGACAGAAAACTTCAGTACTGTCTCAGGGATCTTCAAAATTAGAGTCAAGTACGGTTCACAGAAAACCCAGCAAGCATACAAACACAGGCTAAACAGTTTTAGAGGAGATTAAGATGGAGATTTATATGAGCTGAAACAACAGCGGGACTACAAAACAATGGCCACGTGGGTACAGATTACAGGGAAATCAAAGATTCAGGAGCAAATGGACAGAGGAATATTAATCAGCCTTGGGGCCTCTCATTTTAAGCCAAAACTGAGATTTTTGGCAGCCTAGAAAATGTTGTAACAGTTCAACTCAGGAATGACACTATAATTGAATTGTATGTGTACATTTCTAGTTGAACAGCCAAAAATCTGTACAACTGGTAAGATGATGTATCTATGTGTTTAAAGGTGCCAATGCTTAACCAAAAATAGTTTTTTAAACTTACATTACGTATACAGTGTCTACAAGACAATCAGGGCGTGCCAATGTCATACACAAGTCCCTTACTGGGGCTCATATTTTTGTCCCATGGAATCTTTAATGTGCTGCTGTATTGTTAGTTAAGCCTCGAGTACGCCGTTGGCCAGTCTTTAATATTAAGTGTATCATAAACCCCTCGGACCAGCTTTCTCGCTTCCCGAAAACAGTCAGGTCTTGAAATTTTGTCACATGCCTATTTTCAGAAGAACCTCTTGGTAATGTTTTGAAATGGCGGCCAAAAATAACTTCTGCGTGCGTCTTTGAACTCGTCTGTGTGCATGTTGACGGTAGTACATTACATGAAACAAGCTGCGATTGAGAAAAAAGTGTTCCATTTGTGCAGAGATAATGACGGTTTTTGCAGTGGTTTTTGAAATACAGAAGCTATAATGACTGCACCACTATTCTGACCCTCGGAACTGATTCAGGACACATAGATTTAAGGAATCTTGCGCAAGGTATATAAAGACAACGCCGCAATATTGCCTGGAACTGTCAAGGCTTAGCAGATTTGTCTTATGGTGATCTCCTCGTGATGTAATGAATGGATAAACTATCGATAAAAGAATCGTACATCTTTGGGAGGAGCTGAAATTGAACCGAATTAATTGATGTGAATGGGGTGATTAATCCTGGCAGAGGTAATATTGATCTTTTTGCTTAATTGAAGTGGGCAAGGATATTTTTAAAACGCAAGCATAGGTAGGCTACCAGACGCACGTATCTGCCTCAGAAATTTTAAGTGTTATGATTTATAATCTTTGCCGCTGTCTAGACTAACGTGTTGTTCTAAACCTGGATTTGATTAAAAGAAAAAAAAAATTCTGCGAAACGTCCCGATATTTATAGATAGCATGGATACGTACGTATGTGCAGTGAAAGACCTGCAATTGAAGCGAAAATATTTATTCAAATACGTTCATCACATATAGGTGTACAATTCACAATAACCGCGGATCCCAGTTTTCAGTAATCGTGACTCTTGCCAAACAGTAACTGCATTGGAAGAAGACTGACAAAACTTTCGTCAACAACTTTAAGCGTATGCAGCACCCACCCACACGAACACCCCTGCACACCTACAGCAGCCAGCAGTGTGTACACAAAGCAGAGCTCTTAGCATGGGTTGCCTTCAGTAAATAGCATTGTCCCTGCCCAATTACAGGAAAGACAATATCCTAGAACTGTTAATGATATCGACAGTAGTCACTTTAACCACATGCTACAGCTGCATCATACACAAAGAGTTTGAATTGGTATGGGCTGAAATGAGATTCCACGATGGACATGAGGGTGGAGCTACTCTCAGCCGTCAATCATTGACTCTTTTGACCCAATCAAAGATGTTTTTCTCTCCACAGCCAATGTGATCTTTGGTCATGTTTGGCCACTGATGCTATAGTGACACCTCACTCTCCCATTACTGGTTTAAATCACATGGGTGGCATTTTAACAACTGTTAATTAAAATGTTTGCTAGGATTCCTACATTTGTAAGAGTCAGACATAGTGATATTGCTGTTGAAAACTGTACAAGGTGCCTGAGGTGGGTTCACCCAGACCCCAAATAATGGTCTAAATGTCCGTATTCTTGCAGGACTTACAAGGGCCTGTAAGGGAACCTGTGTCAGCAATATTGACCTAACTGCAAGTCAGACAATTTAGCCAGTAAATTTAATGAAATAATTATGACCATGCAATTGTTGGACTATTATTCCCCCACCAGTTTAGTAGTGTGACAGCATGAAACTTTAACTCCAGATGGGGTGCTGGGGGCCTGCCCTTGATCTAGGTACTCAACCTGAGCTTATTAAGTGGTGGTGGGGGCAAGTGTAAAGTAAAACTAAACTATTTTAATTATGCTCATTAAAGAGTTAGTGAGTATGTAACACTCGTTTATCTTCATCCTGTGAAGGTATGTGGTGTAATGATGGGTTACAGCAGGACCTATAATTCTGTAAAGCGGTGACTGCAGAGATCCTCCCCTGCAGCTTGTGACATACCCCATATTAAGCATTAGAGGAAGGCCTAGGTCTACAATCGTTAAGCATTGAGCACCCCCACGCTGTGCATGACCTGCACCCATCCCCCCCCATACACACACACACACACATTCTTCCAATGGATCTCATACTTCATTTATTATTTATAACCAAGATATCAGATATAACACTGTTAAGTGCACCATTTCACCATGAAGCAACCCATAATAATCCATGGAACATGTCAGGCCGATGTAGGCCCAATACTCTTTTGCACCATTGTACAATCTTAACCACTTCTCACGGTATGCAGGACAGCAGGCTAGGGTTGCACATTTGTTATGCCATGGTGTTGTGGTGACAGAAAAGAAGCAATTTATTAATCTGTTTTGCATCAAACCTCACCCAAATATAGATGGCTGTTGTACATTGAGGAGAAATTGATATGAGATATTTGATTGCTGTTTAAGAGTATTCAGAGAGTGTTTGTGGTCTTTTCCTTCTGAAACAATTTGATTTACAGATGAGCTTTCCTAAGACCCAATCAAGAAGTATTTATTTTCCCAGGATTCCTCACTTTGGTGCAATCAATGATGGAGTCACAGTTACCCAAGATATCAGCATTTACTCACAACATGTGCATGCAGCAGTCACTGGCACAGGGGAACATAACTGGTCCCCATTTAGGGCCCCTGCACTATGGGAAAAAATATTCTGGCTTGCAAAGCCCAAGGAATCTTATTAAAATAAAAAATAAAGGATGTTTAAGCTGTAAGTTTAGCTTTGACGTCAGGGAGGTTGTTGTACATCTTTCTTTGATGGCACAGCAGATGCAGAGAGCTGTCAGAGCAGTGCAGAAATGTTTGGAGGAGCGAGGAATGGAATCCTTTTGATGTAACGGGAGGCAGTCTCTCAGCAGGCCGAGCCAGGCTAGGGGGAGATGCTGGGGAGATAGAACCTTCTGCGCGGTGTCAGACTTGGTCACTCAGCTGAGCGCTGAATGTGTCATTAACTCTCAAGATGTTCCTCATATGCCAGTGGCCAAGCCGCCCGCTACCCCCCTTATGTCAAACTGCTGAAGCTAAGCGAAGTGTGTTCAGGCTTAGTTACTTAGCAGGTGTGTTTAGGTTGGTTAGTCCATGAATGGACGAGCTTGAAGAAAAAATAGATTGCTTATGGACGAGGTGCTGGTAGGCCTGTGTGGGGCGCTCTTCCCTTGGGACCGAATATAAATCTAACTCAATCATGGGAGTGTAGGCCTGCAGATGATTCCATCCCTCAGATCCAATGCTAAACAGGGGTCCTTACTCTCTACATTAAAAATCCTAACATTTTTTAAAAAATTGTCACTTAAAACTTGCTTCCTATTTGTTCACTGTATCTGATCGATTACATAATCCTTCACATTCTCTACTCACATTGATTCCCCAGGTTGTCACTGCAAAAAGGGAACTGAAGTCTGGGCTGACCTACCTGGTTAAATAAACGTAAAAAAAATACATGCTGTCAGCTCAGGTTAATATTCAAATCTCAGCTCTGTGGTCATTTCTATACCCTACACTGATATTCGTTTAAAAATCTCTCCCCTCCCCTTCAGTGCTTTCTCTCTCTCTCTCTCTGTTATTTCTTTCATTTTATTTTAATAACTAATGAATTGAAGGTGTCTCTGTGAGGGAACAGCCGGTGGTTGTGTTGTGTGCTTGTCCTTTTGAGGCTGTAAGTGGGCTTGAATAAAGGGTATCAAAGGTGTCTCTCGCTCTTTCTCTCTCTCCCCCCTCTTTCTCTCTCTCCCCTCCCCCTCGCTCTCTCTCTCTCTCTCCCCCTCTCTCTGGAAACAGAGGCAGATGTAAGGCTGTGAGGCTGTGGGAAGTGATTAGTCCCTAGCTGTTGAGGCCTGCACTGCGATGCTGATTGTAATTCAGATTCACTCTGCGCAAGTCTTGCTGAGCATGATGCAACTGACCCTAAGTCAGGCTTCATTTGTCCGCAGAGCAGGACCCCAGCGCCTCGCAGTCCGGAGAGGATGGGGTGACTCAAAGAGTGTGAGTCATGGGATTCATTAGACAGTCATTGCCAGGACGGTGCCTCCACACCTCTCTCCATTTCCTGCATCCCTGGGTCTCCCTCATTGACTTAAACCCATTTGCATACCAGATGCCTGACCACCAATTCAGCTATGCCCTCAACTGTAAAATAAAATGTATTCATATTTACAGTAGAACGTGATGAAAAGTAAATAATTTAGAGCTTGGTTGGAGAGGGAAGATAGCCCGGAGAGAGGATGGCAGAATTATGCTGGCATGCTGTTTGAGTCGACCGTCGAGGCACTGATGTGGCACCACAATGTAATTGCAAGGGTGCCCCCACGGGCGAGTGAGGAGATTGGGGGGGGGGGGGGGGGGGGGGGGGTATTTTTAAGAGCTGAATGACCTGATCCTGTTGGTGGAGAGGGGTGTCAGACAGGTGGTCTCAAGCGCTGTGGGGCCATACAGCACCGCAAGGTGATGCTTATCACATGACTGCCACATCCAATGCCTCACAGGGGCTCTTTCACACCTGCCACTTACTCCTAGACCTGTCAGCACACACAGCATGGTCACCAGAACAATACGGCCCTCTGGGGGCGGGGGGGGTTGGTTTCATATGCTTTGTTTGGTTTAGTTTATTTTTTCACAGAAAATGTTAAAAACACTGCACTAAGAAACAATGTATAATGTTACAATTAGTACCTGCAGGTGAGGTTCCAAAGTCTTTATGTGCTTATGAATAAACAATGAAAAATGAATAAAAAAGAAAAGTGAATTGCATAAGTGATCTACATATGTTAGTATGCATGTGTTTTGTGTATATGTATGTTTTAGTATAATCTTTTATACATTTGTATGTGTTTGTGTATATATGTGATGTGTACATCTGAATGCATGTATACAAGTTTTTACTTATATTTTACCATAAGTGCAATGCATATGTGTTAGGGTGTGTATGTGTGCTACACAGTATAGATAGAAATGTCCCAGCTTCTGTGTTGTTCTGGCATGTCTCTCACATCTGTGTTTGAAAGAGCAGCGGAGGCTGAATAATTTAGAGGCAGTAAACGTGTGAGGGAGATGTGCGTTTGATCTCGGTAAGCGGGTGGGTCCCTTTTAGGGAGCAGACAGAGGAGAGAAAGGACTCGCCAGGTGGTGGAGCCAAGCAGAGCCCATATGCTCTGTCCTGCACCCCTCATTAATGGCTCAGCACCCCACCAGTGTGTGTGTATGTGGGCGGGGGGGGTGCTTCAGTCCCCAGGGTGCAGCCTTCTCAAAGTAGGGAAGGGTGGTGGTGGGGGGGGCGCAGACTCGCATGGAGTCATCAGTGTACATCTGAATTCAGGTCCGCATGCTTCAAAGCTTCATGCTGCCACAACCACCAAACAGCTTCCGGCTATTTTATTCCTGTGCTTTCACCTTTTAACCTTTGGGATCAACGCCAATCCTCCTCTAGGATGGAAGTGTAGCGATAGGTTTAATGAACCCCATGATGGGTGGAGCTGGAGTGAAGTCTCTGAACCAATCAAAATATTTTGATTTTTAAAATATTTTAAACCTAGAGAGGTGGAGGGACATGTACCTGTTTTACCTGCGCATTTCAACAGGTGATTTCATTAATTGGTACCTGTTTAGCCTGTACACTTAAACAGGTGATTACATTAATTTGTACCTGTTTAGCCTGTACACTTTAACAGGTGATTCCATTATTTAGTGTATCACTAACCGGCTGGTGTAATGTGAGATTATGTTATCAATTAAATGTTATTTTATGTTGACTTTATTAAGTTAAATACTTGATTCTAATTGGTTGAGACATTGTGCATTGTTTTCCAGTAACGGCAAATAAACAGTGATATGTTTTTACTCACACTGAGAGTAACCCCATTTATTTTTCACTTTTTTTTAATCTAATGATGGTAGCCATGTTTTGTCATTTGTATATACTAATGCCATCCATCCAGATTCAAATGTTCACCTGACTAGAGCTCAAGAAAGGTCAAAATTCATAAAAATGAGATGTATTTGTTTCACAATATTGGACAGCTGAATGCCTTCCAGTGCAATGTAAGAGCCACTGAGGGGTAAATTATGGCTAGCTGTGGTTCAGAGAAACTTCAGTTTAACTTTTATTCCTCTAACCAAGGCAGCAGCAGACTCAGAAATATCACGTTTATGATATTATTTTCATCTCCCATCTGTATGGAATATCCTATGATGATTCCATCCTGATAACAGAAGTAAATGTCCTAAATATTGTGAAGTGTATGCACACCTAATGTACACCACTATTAGAAGTATTGTTGCTGCCTTATGCAAATAATGTGAGAACAACTATTCTGCAAACATTTTGTGCGAGAACAAGTCTCATAAAAATCTATTTAGTCACAACCATTGTGCTTAATGTGCTGTGCAACCATTTGGACAACCTTGTGTGAACACAGCCAGAAAATCAGTGTCACATACCGGGCTCTTCATTTCACATAGTTTCATCAGAACATGGAAACAACTATTTCAATATTGGTCACTCTGGCCCTTTTCTCTTGATACTTCCTGGTCTATCCTCAAACACACGCACACACACACTCACACTCACACACACACATGCACGCACACATGCATACGCACACATACACACACGCATATATACTCCAACTGTACACTCACAAGCATACACACACATGCCTGTGAACTTATAGCAAATAGACAAAACAGCCACCAAAACAAAGCTGTTTTTACATGCAAAATGGCTTGATCTAAGCAAGGCTGGGCATGGAGGAAAATGAGGTCAATGTTGGAAGTGGTCTTCTCTCTGGACTAAGCAGAGGAGAAATGAATATGGCAGGGAGGATGTTCAGTGGTGGACTCTGTCTTTTTACTGTGGTGAGCAACACGCTGTAGGCACAGCTCAGTGGCTACAAGGCCGTATTTAGATTTTTTTCATCCTGTAAACCTCCCCTAAAAGGATTTTCTTTGTGTAACACTTGATTAATAGCGATAATAAAATGAAGCAAAGCTAGGTCTGTTGCATGGATAGTTGAATCTTTCGTTCCAAAGATAATCTCAGTGAAAGAACCGAAGAAAAATGACCAAGATAATCCATCGCTTGTTTTTTCGTCTATGAAGATTCTAGAAAATCTATCTTTGTATCTGTATTGCAACATAAGGTCATTTCCTTTGTTCTTCAAGCTTCTCTCTCTCTCTCTGTCTCTCTGTCTCTCTCTCTCTCTCTCTGTCTCCCTCCCTCTTTCTATCTCTCTCTCTCTCCCACTAGGACGCAGTTATTGGCTCACTGGATGGGACCCAAGCAAACTGTAATAGGCGATAAATGTGTCTAAGTCTACCCTGCCAAAGCAAGCTGCCTTCCCGCGTTTATAGCACTCCCTCAATCTGTCCCACTAAACGAGCGGGTAGAGATGGTCCCTTTAAATAATTAAGACAATCATTAACTTTATGAAGTCATTAAAATCTCAAGTGAAACAAAAACTGATAGACTCATAAAGTACTTTGCTTCCCCATGAGTGATGTTGATTTTATGGCCAAGTGACATAAATAATTTAGTACCTGAGGAGCATGTTTCGTTTGGAAACTTTTCGCATGATTTAGCATATTGGCTGATACACTGTTGTCAGTGTAACCACAGGAATGCTGGTGACCCGGTTCAGAACATGCACAGTTGGATCCAGCTGGCCATCACTCCACAGGTGATAAGCCTTATCATATGTTCTAACCAGCAAAGCCCACACAGTCGCCATATGTTCTTCACATGCCTTAGATTTGGCTGCAAATGTTCCGGGCTCCATGAAGACAGGGACGAAGCACCGCAGCTGTAATGACAATGTAGATCATATCAGCCGTTAATAAATCTGCTTTGTCCTCGGGGCCTCATCCTGTTATAATCTGATAAGCCTTCAAAGACCTTGGTCTCAGACCTCCCAGCCAGCCAGCTATCAGATGATCACATGACCAATTGATTTGTGGACAAAATGGTCTCGCCACACAAACCGCTTTGGCACGCCTTGGCTATGGCTGTTTTTATTTGACATGTTTATTCGGGAGATTTTCTCTGTTTTAAAATACTGTTCTTTGTCTGGCTGGCTAAGTGTACTGTCCAGAACATAGAAGCAGATATTAGCAGCAATATTTTGCAGAAACCACAGTCTGTTAAACAGGAAACCACCAGGTCTTCTATCTTTGCATTTTGTTCATAGGTTAAAATCCTGTGCTTATAGGTGCAATATGAAACCTTTTACCCTGGTTGGCAAAATACTAGCAATGATCGTTGGAAATACATAAATGAATTCTATCATAAGGGCAGCTACAGTGGTGCTGAAACATTGTGGCTCACTGGCCAGAGAGCCCAACGTAGGATTCGGATCCTTTGCTGAAAACTGCTCAAGCGGTGGGTTTTCTGAGGGGGATTTTAAACTTATAAAGGAAGATTATATGCTTAAGCATACACACTTACTTAGTATACTTTGGAGGGCTCATTTTTGATGGAAGGGCACAATGATAATCCAAAAATATAGCTGTAGAATTACAGGAGCAGAATACTATTTTGGAGACAGTCGTCTCACCCTACAGCTCCCTAAACTCTTGCCACACTGATGGTCACTTTGGACTTGGTCTGAGTTTTATCTAAATGACTTTTATCAATTTGGCCTGCCATTGACAAAGTCTTTTCTTTTCATAGTCCCAGATGCAGAGGATGTTGCCAGTAACACTTAAGAGAGGAGTCGGGCATGTATCCAAACTTGTCACTCACATTGGTGCTAATGATGTGGACAAGTTGTGTACAGAAAGAAGTTTTAGCCGAAATCTAGAATTTACAGTGCAAGGCACTGAATTTCCTCCACCAAATGTCACTGTCTGATGTCTGCTGATTTATCATGCCATTCAGTGATATTTGCATGAAAAGATGCTGTATACTGCACCTTTGTGCTTTGACCGTGGCATGCATGGATGTCCTGCAAGTTATATTATATTTGCATATTTATATGATTATATTTATATATTTATATTCACTGGGGACTGAATATATGATAAAGTGTGTTTGGTGTTCACTGCATGATCTACTAGGCTGCATTTGAGCATAAAGTAACGTAGCAGCTAAAGGCTATGTGGTACAGTGTGAGTGAAGTGTATGGTAATGTGCTTAGATAGAGAGCGCAGTAAGGTATGGTGTGGTAGCGTGGGTGGCTAAGCGTGTAACATAGGATGCAGAGGTGGGGCTTGTAGATTAGAGCACTTGTAGAGATAGGTAGGGTGACTGTGTTGTTCCAGTGCTCCAGGGTACATGTGTTCAGAGGTACACAATGTGTACATAGGGCCGCAAAACAGCTATTATTCTACATGGCTGGCTGCTACATGGAGCGAGAGTGTGAGAGGGTTGCCGGAGGCTCCTGCTGATTGGTTCCCTTACTGGAGGCCACTCCTCTTTCCTCCCCTTCAGAGTGCTGCCGCACCAGGGCTAACACCTATCTCAGTGCCATACAGTTCCACACAAAGCCTGTCAGTGCTATTCTCCTCTCAGTGCCATACAGTTCCACACAAAGCCTGTCAGTGCTATTCTCCTCTCAGTGCCATACAGTTCCACACAAAGCCTGTCAGTGCTATTCTCCTCTCAGTGCCATACAGTTCCACACAAAGCCTGTCAGTGCTATTCTCCTCTCAGTGCCATACAGTTCCACACAAAGCCTGTCAGTGCTATTCTCCTCTCAGTGCCATACAGTGCTGCTCTATTCTCATTTCATTTCTTCCTTCTGTTTTTGGTTGATGGGTGTCCCAGACTACAGAGTAAGATCTATTACACTGAAAATTGCAATTACTGAATAAGCAATACAATAAAAGTACTGTATAACACTGAGTGTAGAAGAGATCTGATCTAAATGTCCTTATCTGCAGGGTCCTGTGGAGAATGTTCATCTCTCTGCTGTTCCCGTGGTGATGTACACGTACCCCGCACTATAGCTGTCTGTTTCACAGCAGTGTAAGCGAGCTGGAAACTGTGTGTGTAAAACCGTGTGTGTTTGTGTGTGTGTTTATGTGCGTGTGTACATGCGCATGTGAGTGTTTGCACATTTGTGAGTATGGATGTGTGAGTGTGTTTTTGTGCATGTGAGAGTGCGTGTGTGTGTGCTTGGCTTGGGTAGAAGCAGGGGGTAGAGGAAGCTCATTAGGTAGTGCAATGCGTTTAGGGAATAGAGATGTTTACGATGGAGCCCCAGAAACGCGTCTGTCTCTCTGTCCATTCATCTTTCCCCCCCTCCACATCGTGAAGCTCCACCCCCCTGCTCAGAGGGACGGCGTGTCAAAGACCACGATACACGACTGACATGCACTCTCCGACCGCTCTCTGTTTACGTGCACCTCCCCTACCGCATCGAGTGAGGCAGCGTAATTACTGCAGCAGTGTCTATGTGTTTGCACACATCACACCGTAATTATAAACACCATGTTCACTCTTGCACAGTATTGCGCCCTCTCACATCCGCTGCGATATTAACCTGTTGTAGCAGCTCAGATGGGGGGCCGGAGGAGAAGAGAGCAGGATGCTTCACGCGCGACACACGCGTGCAATTAAGCAGTGCCGTCTCAGGTCTGCCACAGCCTTCATCTGTCAGGGGTAATACTCCTCAATTTGTCATGCGACAAGCGGCACACAGGTGACAGCTCCAGCCCTCCAGTCGGTTCTGATGGATAGGTAACCATGCTGTCTCTAGTTAATGGGGGTAGCAGAAATGGTGAAGTGGAGGAGGGGAGCAGGGAACAGGGAGCAGGGGGGGGAGGAGTCTGGAATACACAGTCTCATTAACCCAGCCATTTAAATAATACAAACTGTATCAATTTTAAAAGCGCCATTAGTAGGAGCCAGGGCTGATTGATTTTCCTTTTCTGGGGGGAAGGGTTAACACTAACGTGCACCCCCCCCCCCACCCCCCAACCCAACATCACCACAATCACCTCACAGACGTGCTATAAACCATCTCATCTCTGCCTAAAATACAAAGGCTCTTACAGACAGAGTTGTGTAGCACAGCCCGGGTTTGGCCTAGCCCTCTTTTACTAAAACAAAGCTCATTATACGGCTTGTTTATGCTCCAGAGAGAAGCTTGGCCTATGGGTTCCACAGCAATTTTCCCCCCGTCACCTGTGACTGTGACGCTGAGGACATGGAGACTAGGACATAGTGCTTATTATCAGTGCACAGCAGCAGAGTCAAAGGTAGCACTGTTCAGGCATAACTCAAATTGCTGATGATATTCTGTTGGAATATGGCTTAAAATGCACAACTCAGACACAGATGTGCTTCAGAGTAGCGCTGTGGTTTCTGCAAGTGACAAAAGGAATTTTTGAAAAGTGCTAAGAAAATCAAGGACAAATTTCAGATAGCTTTCACATTTTGCCCCAAGCTATTTTTATTTTAATCTTCATTCTTTTCAAAAGTGAAATG
This sequence comes from Albula glossodonta, assembly GCA_019788955.1. Classification (NCBI taxonomy): domain Eukaryota; kingdom Metazoa; phylum Chordata; class Actinopteri; order Albuliformes; family Albulidae; genus Albula; species Albula glossodonta. Next base: position 878,422 of record JAFBMS010000060.1, on the reverse strand, counting down.
GAACCAAAAGGATGATGTGGAAGTGTATGTATTTGGATGGAATGGTGGAAAGGTAAGTCTGAAACACACCTGAGGCAGAGGGGCACAGCTGTACCCCCCTCACCCCCCCCCTCCTGTTCGTCTCAGACAGGAGCGCTCTTATGGAACAGGTCACAGATGGGAACGTTGTTTGTTTGTGTGTCAGCTCAAACACGGAACCGAAGGGTCTTATGTTCCTCCCAGCCACAGAATGAAACATCAACGCCTGCTTACCGCTTACCGCGAACAACATATTAGTATGTGAGTGTATGTATTTTTAAACATGTGTGTATGTGTGTCTGCATACGTTACTGTGGATGTCTGAATGTGACTGTGAGTGCTTCCGAGAGAGAGAAAGAGAGAGAGAGAGAGTGTGTCTGTGTGTGTGTGTGTGTGTGTGTGTGTGTGTGTGTGTGTGTGTGTGTGTGTGTTTGTGTGTGTGGGGGAATTTGAGGCTGTGTAAGTGTATTCTCTAGAATGAAGTCAGACACTAATATACAGTATAATGAAAAGCATGAAACAATTCTTTTAGCAGAAAATTTTAAATTAATTCACTTACAGTGCTAATTCTCCATGCAACATACACCATCCCACTCAAAACACCTCAATCTAACACACTCCACCAGAGTCCACAGAACACCTCAACCACTTTACACATAAAACACATAAAACACCTCAACCTAACACACTCAACCACTGTCCACAGAACACCTCAACCAAACACACTCCACCACTGTCCACAGAACACCTCAACCTAACACACTCAACCACTATACACATAAAACACCTCAACCTAACACACTCAACCACTATACACATAAAACACATAAAACACCTCAACCTAACACACTCAACCACTATACACATAAAACACCTCAACCTAACACACTCCACCACTATACACATAAAACACCTCAACCTAACACACTCCACCACTATACACATAAAACACCTCAACCTAACACACTCCACCACTATACACATAAAACACCTCAACCTAACACACTCCACCACTATACACATAAAACACCTAAACCCTCAACACACTCCACCACTATACACATAAAACACCTCAACCTAACACACTCCACCACTATACACATAAAACACCTCAACCTAACACACTCCACCACTATACACATAAAACACCTCAACCTAACACACTCCACCACTATACACATAAAACACCTCAACCTAACACACTCCACCACTATACACATAAAACACCTCAACCTAACACACTCCACCACTATACACATAAAACACCTCAACCTAACACACTCCACCACTATACACATAAAACACCTCAACCTAACACACTCCACCACTATACACATAAAACACCTCAACCTAACACACTCCACCACTATACACATAAAACACCTCAACCTAACACACTCCACCACTATACACATAAAACACATAAAACACCTCAACCTAACACACTCCACCACTATACACATAAAACACATAAAACACCTCAACCTAACACACTCCACCACTATACACATAAAACACCTCAACCTAACACACTCCACCACTATACACATAAAACACATAAAACACCTCAACCTAACACACTCCACCACTATACACATAAAACACCTCAACCTAACACACTCCACCACTATACACATAAAACACCTCAACCTAACACACTCCACCACTATACACATAAAACACATAAAACACCTCAACCTAACACACTCCACCACTGTCCACAGAACACCTCAACCTAACACACTCCACCACTATACACATAAAACACATAAAACACCTCAACCTAACACACTCCACCACTATACACATAATACACCTCAACCTAACACACTCCACCAGAGTCCACAGAACACCTCAACCTAACACACTCCACCACTATACACATAAAACACCTCAACCTAACACACTCCACCACTATACACATAAAACACCTCAACCTAACACACTCCACCACTATACACATAAAACACCTCAACCTAACACACTCCACCACTATACACATAAAACACCTCAACCTAACACACTCCACCACTATACACATAAAACACCTCAACCTAACACACTCCACCACTATACACATAAAACACATCAAACCTCAACAACACACTCCACCACTATACACATAAAACACCTCAACCTAACACACTCCACCACTATACACATAAAACACATAAAACACCTCAACCTAACACACTCCACCACTATACACATAAAACACCTCAACCTAACACACTCCACCACTATACACATAAAACACCTCAACCTAACACACTCCACCACTATACACATAAAACACCTCAACCTAACACACTCCACCACTATACACATAAAACACCTCAACCTAACACACTCCACCACTGTTCACACACAGCATAGTATAAATAAAGTTATAGGCTACAAATACAGCTATAGGTGCATTTAAATAACACAAAGAAATAACACATTGAATGCTAGATTTTGATTGGTTTTTCAGATTATGTGAGATAACTTTATGAAAACCTTGTTTGAACCTGTCTAATTTCCATTAGAAAATTAAATACATGTTTCTCATCATTTCTCCAAATAATACTTATTTAAATGCAGTTTTACTCAAATTAATCAGGCACCTATAATATAAGCCTACATTTGATTTGCTTTTTATATTTAGTTTTTGCTAACAAATGAATAATAATTGTTAACAGATTGCAAAGGAATTTATGCTGTTTGTCAATTTCTGTTTAATGGGAATATCTCCCAGCGCTGGTCTTTCAGGGGATAGACTAGGTAGATAGTTGAAAAATTGATTACAGTGTTAATAACCTAAGGCTACAGCACCTCCATCATAAATGAGCGATGGGGGGGAGGGGGGTTTGCTAATGGTGAGAAGATGGGGTGCAGGAGTGCCAGTCTGTGAGGTATGCCCCCGACTCGGGGCACCCCAACGTTCTCCTTCTCTCATTTTTGCATCTAACCACTATAAGCGCAGACGCTCCATCTCTATCCCATCACACTGACAATAAAAGCACAAGACCGCCACAAAGCACAGTTGTGTAGTTTCATTTTGCACTTTCCCAAATGCGTACATTTTAAGGCAATATGACATATAGATGTACATTTTTTTATAAATTTTGCTAGAAAATTCCGTATATATTCCATTCCTCCCTTATCAATTCCTATCACCCCCACCCCCTTTCAGACACCCCCTGACTACCCCTGGAAATCTTGCATTATTAATGAGTTTCATTAAAAATTGTCAATAGATCTCACACAAAAACACATATTTAATATTTGTTGGTGACAAACAGATAGAGAGAGAGAGACAGCGAAAGAGAGAGAGAGAAAATGAAATAATCCATCTTGTGATGAGATGTTTTTCCCAGCTTTGAGTGAGAAGATTTCACAACCAAGAGAATGATGGAGGAAAGGGGTCCTTACCTTCGGTACGTTTCTACATGCTGCGTTTGGGGGTGCTCTGTGTGTGCCGTGGGGCTCGGGCTGGGATCCTCGTCGCTCCGGAGGAGACGGGGAATCGGCGCAGAGTCACAGAAACGCAGGCACACACGCAGGACTGCGCAGGGAGACCCCGTCTGCACCCACAGCATCTCCACATGCGCCTCTCTCCCTCGCGCCCAAACCAAGCGCCCCTCGCGTCAACGGGCCACGCGCGCGGGCAGCGCACTCTCTGAGCCCAGGTGGAAAGAGCAACGGCGGCGATGGCAGAGGCTCCGGCGGTGTGTTGTGTGCTCCTGCGTTCCCTCCCTCCTTGTGCCGCCGCTCATCCCCCCATCCTCGGCACGGTGGAGCTCTGGCGCTGGAGGGGGGCTCGGCGTGCACGTCGCTCGGTGCGGTTGTCAAGGTGTCGGATGAGCGTGGTCGCCGTGGCAGCAGTGTCTCCGGTTCTGCGCTGTTGCTCTCTACTGAAACGCAGCGCTCTCCGCGCTCCTTCTCCCCCCTTTTCCCTCCTCCCATCCCTGTCCCCCTGCTCCCTCCCTCCTTCCCTCCCCCTCCTCTCCTCTCCCCTCTGCTCCAGCGTCAGGTTGTTGTCCTTCTCTTGCAGTCAGCTAGCCTTTCTCATCCCTTACACCTCCCTGATCCTTGTGGATTTCTGTTTCTCGGTGAGCCCCAGTCTGCTGTCACACACGTCTCCTCACACCTTCACCTGTAGAGCTCCTTCTGCCTTTCACCATATTTGGAAAAGAGACACACAAAGCCTGGTCCATGACCGTGTTGTGGAAGTGGAAGAGTAGCGTTTTAGGGCTGGAAGAGACAAACCGATGTATTAGGTAGTGTTGGGAGACTGAGGTATCATGAATGAATGGCTGTACAACAAGTGCTGTTGGTTATTTATTAGTTTGTATCAATCAAAACTCTTGAAAACAAAATGAAATGATCGGTTCATAATGGAAGCATGTGGCAGTTCCACACATTTCTGGGCTCATGAAAATCTCAATCTCTGATCACAAGGACTGGGCGTAGAAACACATTTGTGTTTTGTGATTCCGACATGAGGCTGGTTTGAGGTTTCATTCAGTAATAAACCATTATACAGTGCAATTTGCATTTACAGTCTGGCATTAAGTGGACACGTTTGAAACCTTTAACGAGCGCTCGACTCTGTAAAGATGCAATTAAATCAGTGTGATCATAGTGCCGCACGCCGCAGGTCCTGCCAAACAAAAGGGAGAGAAAACCTGCTAAACAAAGGAGGAGATTGGTACACAGAGTGGCTGCCAAGGGGCTGCAGAGACTGGACGAAAAGCTGGCCAAAGAATGCATTAAGTGAGCCATCTCATGACTCTCCACATGAGAGCCCATGGCTTGTAACAGAGCTGCTCCAGAGCCCTCCTCCGTTTGAAAAAAAGACTGCACGGTAATTTGGTAGCACTGGACTCTCTCCTTTGGAGACATACATTACTCACCCAGCCTTAAAGTTTCCTCTGCAGCTACAGTCCAGCAGGTCCAAGCAGTCTCCACTATCTCTACCCTTTCCACAGGAAGTAAAATGGCTATATCCATTAACTAATTGAATCAATTAAGTAATTATGGTCTAGGCTGAAATGAAGGTCTTCTGTAGTCTCTCTCCCCAAAGAGAATGGAGTGAGAGGCAATTATTTATCTCTCTCTTTTAAATGTAATTAATGTTCAATAAGTGCATCATGTGGTATATTCCACAGAGACATTTATTAATTTGTTTTTTTTTCTTTTCTGATCATGGATTTATTTAGGATGGAGTACAGAGGGCACACACTATTTGACTTTTAAACAACAAATAAAACAATGCAAATGTAAGACTACATAAAATCTTTGTGTAAGTGTTTTATATCGGAAGTGCCTTCCTGGTAAACATAATAAAAACTGTTCAATCAAAAACAAAATTCCAACAAAGGAAATAAAAAAAGCTGCACTCGTGAAAAAAGAAAAGCATGAAAGACAGGAGATGCCAGTGGGAGATGTGAGAGGAGAAGAAGACGCTGAGTAGAAGAGAAAGAATGGGAGAGTGAGCAGGCGACTTCTGTCTCGCGCCACGTTCTGCGACAATCGGCTTTCCCGTCACGCGGGCTTAGACAGTGGCGTGCGCCCCCCCGTTCTTGGGTTCGGAGGGGCAGATGAATACGCGAATATCAAACGCTCTTTCTCTCTCTCTCTCTGATTGCAGTTTTTGGATGAGCTGCTCCTTTCGCCGCATTAGTTTAAAAAAGCTGTGTATGAGAATATTTCGCTGCAGCTGGAGGGCGCTGAGGGAAGCCACGTTTCTGCGGCAGCATACTGTTTATCCACTTAACTGTGTTTTTGAGTGAGAGGGAGCGGGAGAGATTCAGTGCCTTTCTCGAAGGAAGACATCCTTGCAGAGGTCTGATCTGCAAGAGTCCAAACTACAAACCCCGGTATTGTGCTACACAAGAGCTTTAGCTTCTAACAAACAAGCAAATAGATACTAAAATAGTAAAAATATCAGTCTCAGACCTATTCTTCTATTTTTAGACCATGTTATTACAGATGGCCTGACATCAATTGACAGCTTCCAACTGAGCACTGATATAATTTCAAGGGAAATTGTATTCACCTGGACCTTTCTGTTGCTGCTTGCAGCCATACTATATTTACTTGCTGGTTTACTGGGAGGGGTGATTAGGAGAGGTAATGACAGGCAGAGAGTGCATTTTTAGTGACTGAATGTGAAAATGAGAGAAGATTAATGTTGAATGTTCTCAATGTTTGTCATACCACACAGCCTTACAGTGTACTTCTCACCATTAACTGTTAACTATGACAGGGGTATTGTAGCCTTAAGTAACAGAAAACCAGCCCTTAATAGCAATAACAGTAGGACATTCACTTAAGCAAACATAAATGATGTTTGTATATGTCAGGTTATCAATTGCATTCTTCCTTGTGACTTAAATATTTAAATAGAATCTTGTGAGTCAAAACTCATTAGACATAATCAAATTAATAAATGCTTGTAGCATCTATTGGAGCCATGGTTTAAGACCATAAAAAGCAGGCATAAACTTTGTGTCCAGTGAGAGAATACTGTTTCTGTAAATAGACTGTGGTAATTGTTGCCAGGATCCTGTCTCTCTCTGTTCTGGCTCTGAGAGTTTCCCAGTGATCTGAGTCTAAAAGTTGCTCTCATCTCACCTGCTGTCAGCTGCTTGGCCAAGGGCTAGGCAGTGCCTTGCTAACCACAGAAACCTCTGCAAAAGACAAAAGCCAAGAAGCAGAATTAGTCAATAGAATTGGTCAATAGAATTAATCAATGAGTACCACCTTTACCCCCAGCAAGGCCAGGGTGGGTTCATGGAACAATCCCCCTCTCTGTACAATGAGATTGCAACTACTTCTGTGTCTCCTTCTTTTGTTCTTTCTCCATTTCTGAATTCCACTCCTCTCCACTTATTGGGAATCCTAACGGTTGTTTTCAGAGCTTTCGTTATTTTTATCTATCATGTATTGTTTATTTTCACCTGAGAAAATTATTTCATTATTTTGTGACGCACAAAGGGAGAATTTTTTTTTTTGTAAACAATCACATTTGTTTGTGATTATAATTCAGTCAGTTGATCCGGTCTTTATTTCGTATAGCTCACTTTACAATCAGAGTGTAGCACACTGCTACAGTTTGAGCCAATTGGTAAACACTTGAGCAGCGGAAAAAATTCAAAAGACATTCCAAGCATTGTAAAGAGTGAAAAAAAGAACATCACAACAAAACCCTACACTGAGGAATCAGCCAATAAAAAGCAGTTATGTGACAGGCGGATAACCTAAACTCAAATCAAACCAAGGACCTAGTCACACAAAATGGTGACCTTTGCGAAACACATTTTGAAATCCTTCAAAAAGAAACACCATCAGAAGATCTCTCAATTGAACAAGAATATATCCAAGCAAAACTGAAAACACCAAACCCTTAAACCCAGAAAAGCTTACGGTCCTGATAGCATCAGAATGGAAACGTTTGAACACAGATCTCTGGAGCTACACAGGGCACTGCTTGAATTGTTCAACCTTGTTCTAGAAGCTGGCTGCTTCCCTGGAATCTAGTATTGGGGGCTTATATCCCAACTATATAAGAATGGAGACAAATCCGACCCCAATAACTACATTGTTTGTGAGCAGTAATCAGGGGAGGGTATTCTGCTATACTCTAATTGCTTGCATGCAGGCTTAAGCAACTCAGCAACAAAAGAACACAATACTTCACTCAAGGGGAGTGGGGTAGAGTTGTAATTTGAGTTCAGCATTGTTTAATATTTATATTAATTAGTTAGTGGTGTCACTGGAACAGTCTGCAGCCCCTGGCCTTTTCTATACAACACAGAAGTTAAATTTCTGCTCTGTGCAGATGACCTTGTGCTACTATCCCCCATAAAACAGGGGCTACAGCAGCAATTGAAGCTGCTGGAGCAATACTATCAGAACTGGGCCCTGGCAGTTAATTATGAAAAGGCAAAAATTATGATCTTCCAAAAGAAACCCAGATGTCAGGAAAGCAGACTCCTGCTCACTTTAGGCAACACTGGCCTAGAGCACACACTAAACTATGATTACATTAGACTTAAAAATAGTGCACTCTGGGAACTTTAGCATGGCAGTGAATGCACTGAAAGATAAAGCCTGTAGAGGTTTCTATGGAAATTAAAAGCAAATTCTCCAACATAGAGATACCAATTAAAATGTGGACCAACTTTTGAACGGCATCATCTTGCCAATAGCCTTATAAGGAAGTGAAGTATGGGGACCACTCAGTCAGCAAGACAACACCAGATGGGACAAGCACGTAATGGAAACCTTGCATGAAGAAATTTGTTGCAATATATTAAAAACACTAAGAACACACACCAGCTTCAGACCAGCACTGCTAACCAACCACAAATCTGTTTAAGTCAAATTATTAAGAAAACCAAAAATACCTATCAGGAACATTGGGATATAGAAACTGGAGATATATCAGTCGGGCCAATTTTATCAGCCTCTATGGGCCACAGATATTACAGATATATCGTTATCAGTTTTTCGATATGTACCAATATGAAAACTTTTTTTACAAAACATATAATGAGAAAAAATTTGCTTGGGGTGATTTAGATTCTTTGCAGTTAAAGTTAATTTTTTATTGTTATTATTATTATTATTTATTCATTTATTTTCAGTAGCTTGCTTGCTACAGAGGGCCTTGGAGGTCACACACTTAGCAGGAGAACAGGGGATGGCAGGAGGGAGGAGGGCTGGGATGTTTTTGTCAGTGTTTATTACTATTAAGAGGGGACGGCATATTGATCAGGGGGGCTTCCCCCAGGAGCACTTTAACCCATTTTGGGGAGGGAGGGAGGGGGCAATTACAAAGATAAATGCTGCTGATTCTAACGTACTGCTGGGCTGATGGGGGGGACCCAGCAGGCCCGGCCCCAGATCTGAGGGACCAGGGTCCCCAGGGAATATTAAAGAGAGGATGACGCTGCCTCCATCCTCTTTCTGTCTGAAGAACAACATTTACCATATATGCATGGAGTATTCACCATGGCATATAGCATATCTGTGTCATGGACAATGCATTTTAAGTTGTTCTTCATCGCTCCTGCATTCAGCATATCTGTGCTGAGCACTTTGCATTTTCCATGTATCTGTGCAGTGGTTACACTACAGGTAACATATGTGGGCATTTCATTCAATGAAGTGCACAGTGATGCAGATCTGTAGAGTGGAGTAATATTAATGCAATAATATATGAAAAGTTCAGAAATATTTAAACAGTAATATAGCACCCTCCTGGGAGTATAGTAATATTTACAGTAATATCATTCTGGAAGTAGGATAATAATTATGCTGTAATTTTTATTGTAATTATACTGTTTGGGAGTGCAGTAATGGTCATACAGTAATGTGATTAGTTTAGCAAACATTTATAGCTACCTAATTAGCTAACTGATAAAGACACAAATTGAGATAGATCATTCTGCCTCCATTTTGCTTTGGCTGGATGTTCAGTGATTTGACACAAGCAGTAGCTCCTGGCACTGCTGGCATGCATAGTTAGAATTGCAGTCATATTGTTTCCCTGTTAGCCAATCGCAGTTGACGTAGCTCTGCTACCATAAGTGTGTTCTTTAATCTCATGATAGAGAGCAGTGATTGATTGCTGCTCGGCCCTTTCGCAGAATGGAAGTTCTCTGTGTCTGCACTCTGCAATATCATTATCATAACCCATCTATGTTGTTGCTGTGATCAATAAATAACATAAAGTATAATGGCATCATTGTGGTGCAGTGATTCCTGCGTCAGCTACCACACACTGAGTGAATAAGCCATAAGGGAAGAATAGCATGACCACAACCATATGTAATTGTGTTACATGCATTCCTGTACTCACTAAACCTAATCATAGGCACCAAGCTTTCAACAAATTTCAAATTACAACCCATATGGACAGTTGCTTTGTTATATGTAAAGGTAGGCACCTCTGGTATTGAAGTGGATTGCCCATATAGAGAGTAAGAAGTCAAACATTACACACATCATGAACTGGGGTCTTTCGTAACTCTAAAGTATATGTAATTATGAAAGGGACACTGTAATACACCAATTTAAATATGCTGAATGCTTTTGCAACCATAAACTGGAAAATCTGTTGGAACTGAAAAATTTGTGAATTGCCTTATTTGAATTATTTTAATATTGTATAATTTTAGACAAAAACTTTAAGCTTAATAATTTGACTTGTTCTGCAATGGTGTCTAAGGAGACTGTTTAAATTTTAAAGGTTATTTCTCTTGGATTCTTGCTGGCTGAATGCATCGTATCAGAAGCGTTCATAATTTCACGCTCTGTTTACCCCTTAATGTGCGGAGTGTGTGAGGCAGTCGGTGACTGTAACTGGAAGCTATATGAGTTTATGTGCCGAGCGTCAGTAACATGAGGTACTATATAGGAGAATGATGTCTCATTTTAGTAATGGTGACTTTTGAAGGCTTCTCTGAAATATCAAGGCCTCATCACTCCTGGCAGCAGATGGTTGCCGTGCTGTTGACATGGCCACGGCAACCGGGAGTGCTGCGTCGCTCTTCCACACACCTGCGCAGCAGTGGGCTGGAGGATGGGCTGCCGGCTTTGATCTCCCGCGCAGACGCTGTTCCTTCAGCGCGGGTCCCAGACAGAGGCAGACTGGCGGAACACTCAGGCGCTGCTGTCTTAAATTGCTGTTTATCTCTCTCTCCTCTAATGAAGCCCATTGATAAAAGCCTGTTCACAAATGCCCATCCAAGACGTCACCCCAATATAACCCACGCCATACAGCACGGTGCTGGAGAGAGCATACAGAGACACACTGCTCCTAAGGAACAGAGATAGAGTAAACGAGAGGGAGAAATGGTGATTAATGAAAGAAAAAAGGAAGAAAGCGAGTGAGAGATAGAGTTTATGAGTAAACCATGTGGTTAAATCCGATCTAAGTGGGCAAGCTTCTCTATGCAATTCCATGAGGCCAAACCAGCCTTTCAAAAAAACGCTGATTAAACAGAGGCTTGAGTCCAGGGACCCAGAGAGGAGTGTGCAGATTTCAGTCCAATTAAATCTGACAGGCATCTCACAGCAGGAGTTAGAAATGACTTTGGGATCTCAAAGGTGAATTCAGTTCCATGTTGAAATAGGAATTTTCTTACAGCACTCACTAACAATGTAGGGGGTAGGCTGCTGGTAAGGTAGAGAGGAGGTCTTGGTTTGGTTAAACTACATTTGCAGTTCCCTTGCTTTTTATTCCCCAATTTGAAGTAAAAATAATAGATTTTTCAGATTCATGCCAACATCGGTATGTGAAAGTGCAGACTGGTATGTGTGTCTGAGAGATGTACGTAGTTAGGAGAAACTTCCTGTCTCTGCTGGACTCCGGCAGAGCTGTGCACTTGCTGAATCTGAGAAACCGTCCAGAAATATGTGATGACAAAATTTCAGAAAATTAAAAAAGCCTCACATATTTATGAAAGCATGCACAAATCTTACATTTCACTTCAAATTTGACAATTTTATGTCCTTGGATAACGACAGACAATACATTTTTGAAATCCTGCCATGGCATTGGCTGGAGATCTATGATATTAGCACAGCTGGCATGGAGAGGACACAGGTGTCCAATTGACCAGAGTAGTTATTCTCCATGATGAGGAGATGAGTTCATTCACTGGCCCTTAATAAAATCCTGAATATGACAGGACTAACTGTTGATTAGAGTTTGTTGGAACAGTTGTGCTGTCGGCGGTTGTGTCACCCAGGGAGGGAGGGTATGAGATGGCAGGATGTTCCCCTCCTCATTGTGCTGGTGTCTTTCCTTTGGTCAATAAAATGGCTGCATGCTGCTAGCAGCAGTAAGGCTAGCTGAGTTGCCCACCAACAGGTGCAGTGTAAGAACGGTCTGGGGACCTTCTTAGCATTAGGACCTATGAATATGATTCAAATTTGGAGGACAAAAATACGTAAGAAAGGCCAGGAGGAAAAACACAGACGGAAAAGCTCGCTTACATTGATGAAACATATTCTTCTACCTGGCAAGGGGTAAGTCTGATTAACAAATCAGTCATACCTTCAGCTGAAAATTAGGTTTATTTTTTATATTTTCTATTCCACATTTCTAAAACTATAGATACATTTTTCAAAATACTAATGCACCAAACAACTGAACTGTAGTTTGCACAGTCTCATCAGTCAACAGTTTTTATAAATAATTCATACCTGCAGTTTCATTTTGCTGAGTTCTTAAGGCAGTTTTCTGAAGTGAATTTATTTCATACAAATGTAGGAATAATTGATAAAAACCAGGTCAGGCTTGTTGTTTGCCTATCTGGTAGCCTTGCTTGCCATTTTATATCTCTTTGATATATCTTTGCATTAAGCCTGGAGAATACAGTGTTGCAGAGCACTTACAGCATGCAAGAGATATTTTCCAAATTTATGTTGAGCAAGAAGAGGTGTGTGTAAAATACATCATACTCACACACACCACCCTCTGAGAATCTGACTAACGTCTAAGCTGTCATGCCCCTGGCATGGTGCTAATACAGCAACTTCAATTCCCTGCCTTGTCTTCAGGTCTCTTGAGTTCCGGCTGGTTTCTGGGACCAGCTATCTGCCAATTTTAATATTAAGCTACATTTTGTTTCAACTCATTTTGGTTCCTCACAATTAATAATTAATGACCATCTCATTATGAAAATACAGTGGAACATCACTCAAAATAGCTTGTGAAGCATAATTATTATGAGGGGAATATCATTCATGAAAACAGAGATAAGTATTTTCATTCACTGGCGTTATCTTGAGCTTCTGATTATTCACTGATACTGATCACTGAGTGCCGGTGGACAGTGTCCGCTAAGTTTCATGATGCAGACAGGAACGGCCATGAAAACTAGGCGCAGCTGCTCACTCAGAATCAACAAAGGTGCACTGCAGCCTTTTATGTCATCCACAATTGATATGTTTCTCCGAATGTTTATCCTGGTGTACTGAACCACAAATACATATCCAGACTAAATCAAAGTGCTGCTAGGAGCAAATGAGTTGAAGTGACAGACTGAAATAATCCAGTACAGGAAATAATAAACAGAACAGGAGAGACGTGGAAACACAACCCTTTCCTCTCCATTACGTCTCACCTTCTTCTTCGAACTGTCCAGTGAGTTATACATGTGTGGTTGTGTGTATGATTTTTGCTCTTGTTCTTTATGAATTAGACCCATTACGTGATGTGTATGTGTATTATTATTTCTTCTTTCTCTTTATATTTTGATTTAAAGAATTCTGATACTTTTTTGGTCGTCTCTCTCCACTGCTGAATGGTGTGTAAAGCAGCTGTCTTCTTCTGCTCTGGACCTTCCCTGTGAGGTCATTGTTCTCCGTGGCATGCGCTTTTGGTGTTCAGAGTGAAATGATGCTGATAAGCTTCAGAAACAGTGGCAGCGGGCGACGCCGCGGTTGCCATGGCACAGGACTCGGCAATTCTGTGGGTGGAGGAGACGCCCGCCCCTCTCACAGCTCCGACTCCATAACTGTCTCTCAGCTGTTCCCCAAACAGACAGATCCTTCCGGAAGGTCATCCTCTGTGCTTTTAGCCCTGGCCCTGCCTACTCTCCCCCCTGTGTGACTCCAGCACAGCCCCTGGGTTTTTACGATTGTCTGCAATGTCACCTCTCTCTCCCTGCGACAGGCTCAGTGTCACACAGGATTAATATCTGTGGGGAGGAGCAAGAGGCAAAGACAATAAAACAAGAAAAAAGCAACACAGACCCCCCACCCCGCCACCTGCCACCCGCCACCCACCACCCTCACTCCCGGTCTCTGTTTCATTGAGCCACAAAACAGAAGGGCTGAAGGTGCGGTCTCACCCTAAGCTCATTCACCCAGTGGTATGGCCATGCCACACAGGTCCTGTAGGTTCCCCTCTCTGAGCGCTGGACCCATTTAGGATGTGACGATGGCTCCAGACCGCAGGCTCCAGAAGGCTCAGAAACACATCTCTCTATATGGTACAGCTATAGCCAGGAAGACCAGGAACACCTCTGTCCATATAAAGAGAGTGGCAAACGCTCGGTCGTTTTCTCCAATGGCAGGAGCTCTACACCAAAGACCTCATGGCAACGTAATGCTGAAATTACATGGCACGGCAATCAAGGGAGCTTCTTGTGTTGTGATTGATGCGCTGACAGTTTGGAGAGATGGAAACAGCACCATGATGTTGTAATGATGAAGTACAAAAGGGCAGCAGATACAGAGATCCGGTGATCGCAGTGTGATAGTGTGGTGTTATAGTAGAGGCTGAGATGGGGTGACAGTGATTCAGTAGTCAGGTGATATCTTGACAATGATTCAGTGAGAGGCTGAGGTCTTTACATGAAAATGACGTAGTGGGTGTGTGTGTGAGAATGAGGATATGAGCAGGTGAGGGTTTGAGGGGCTGAGAGGCACGAGATGTGAGGGGGTTAATGTATGAGAGGGTGAGAGTGTGAGCGGGTGAGGGTTTGAGTGGGTGAGAATCAAACGATGTGAGGAGTTTGCGAGTGTGAGAGGGCGACGGGACCAGATGGTCAGGGAATGAGAGAGTGAGTGTGTGAGAGGGCGAGTGTGTCACTGATAACAGCAGGCAGGACCCATAAGAGGGTTTACAGCTGGCAAAGCAATTCAAACACTCCAGAGGTGGAAAACTCAGGCTTCAAAAAAGTAATGATACCACCATGTGTTTGTTCTTCCTTTGTTCAAAAGCAGGCGATATCACTAAGTACCTCATCTACCCGGCTGAAGAGTTGTGCTCATTAGAATCAGATGAATGAGGATGGAACAAGTGCATGGTGGTATTTTGTCATTTCTGAAGCTGGTGTTTTTCCCCACTTCTGACGCAATCTGAACACAGGCACAGAGCACAGGCCTCTCACGGCACAGGCCTGCTCCTGAGGAGCGTGGCACGTGCATACAGCCCCGCGCTCTGTGCTCTGGGCTCTGCGCTCTGTGCTAAGCTAAATGGCTGTCATGGTCTCATTGCATCACTTATTTATTTACTGTGCAGACAACCTGATCCCGGGTCACCTAAAATATTTACTACGTTACGGCTTCCGCTCCATAAGCCAGTTATGAGCAGCGGGTCGTTACAGGCACGACTGAGGTTAAGTGTCATGTTTAAGGCTGAAGCACTTGGGCCCACTTGGGAATAAAGCACACTAAGACTGTCTTCTGCACATTTCAAACTCAGCACAGAGGACATTCTTCAGAAAACACTGAGGAACACAAACGCATCACTATGAGAGCACAGCTGTCAAAATGTACTTAATGTTCAACACATGTATGTGTACACACACACCAAATTCTCTCACAAATATATGCACATACATATGCATATACACAGACTCTCCTTCGCACGGAACACACACACACACATATCCACCACAGCTTGTCACATGAACACTCACAAACACACCCATATCACATATACATACAACATTTTTAACCAAATTACGTTTACTAAATGCAAAAAAAAGTGTTTTGCAACTGATGGTTTTGTGTAAGCTGATCAAGTAGTTAGGAGCCTGTTCTGTTTCTGAAATCATGAACATAAATCAATCTGAGGGAAAAATTGAAGGCCTAGCTTGTTAATAGTCATTTGGCTGCTTCTGTCTGGTGGCTCAAAACCCAAGTCCTCAACGTCCACTTGACACACACACACAGGATTTCTTGCCTTTTCATACAACTTTCACAGTATTATTTTCCTGGTCTTATTCACAGGTCTTTGTTTCCATCGAGGTGGTTTCCAGTTTTTGTTTTTGGAGTGATATTATTGCTGAAGGCTTTGTATTTATCACAGATGGTCAGAGATAAGGTTGACTGTGGTAATGCTACCGACCGTCCTCAAGCCATAACAAGAGAGACCTGCAATATGTAATACAGTAGTGGAACAGACAACAACCGCAAAGCAGCTCTCTCTCCTCTGGGCGGCCTTACATCCAGGATAAAACTGCAAAAAAAAAAAAATCATGTCAGATTTAATTCTTATCAAACAGCCATACTTCCATCTTCATAAAATATTCATTTTCAGATTTTCATTTGAACAGAAAGCACCATATTTAATTTCCAGCTGGATTTTCTGCTGGAAGCGTCAGGGAGCAATTTCTGAAAGGTTGAAATAGGAGGGGTCTGAGAAAGAGATGATAAAATCTGTTTTATTAATGTGTTCTTATACCGTGTCCTCATCGCACATAATAGAAATGATCTCACATGTGATGCTGTGACACAGTGACAGTGACATTGAGAAATGGGTGCTCACATGAACACACTCATATAGGCATTGCTAATAGTCGCTGTCTTCACCCTCATACCCAAATGCTTAGCTCTGATTATGGTAAATGTCAGAATCAAGTACTTTTTTCACCTGTTTATGGTGATTGGTACCACTCATGAGACAAACGTGACAAGCTGAAATGTTCTTTCAAAGTTTAATTTGAGAAGCATTAGTTACACGGTGGTGAAGCTGACTGAGGGCTGTGGTTCTATGAGTCAAAGCTTCCAGCTATCTCCCAAAGAATGACAGACCTTAATAACTGCTCAAAGTAGCAACCTCACCTATAAGTAAGCTTGGCAGTGTCTTATTTATATGTTTTGTTCATTCCTTGATTTTCATTCCCTCTCTGTTATTGGAATGACACATGCTGGTCAAAGGGGAAATAAAATGGCTGACTTCAAGCTGCCTTTCTGTTGACTTCATTTTGACTCAGCAGCCCTTTAAGAGTCTGTACTGTTCTCTTTATTTAATGTGTCGATGCTTTGTTCCTGAGTGTATCCCTGTGTTTTCCAGAAGGTCAGCTTTATCTGCCCCTTAAAGTGTCAGGAAATCATTTTTACAGTTGTTCCCCCTTCGGTTCAAAAGGGCCTCTTTCTGTTTTTATTCTCTCTGGAAAATGACCGCTGTGAAGTGGTGCGTGACTGCATGTTTGTCAATGGCAGTAAACAAAAAAACCATTGATTAATGCATCGAAGTTGTTTATCATTGCTCTTTTCATTTATTATTGATTTGCTTTGGCAACATCAGGTATTTGTCTGGCCGATAAAAGCAAATGTAAACTTGAACTGAAATTTAAAGTCAGAGAGAGGCTGGGGGAGAGAGAGAGAGAGAGAGAGAGGAAGAGAAAGAGGAAGAGCAAGAGCACTTTCATTTATCACAGTTATCCTCAGTAAGTAACACTGCTCCCGTTTAACCATCAATCACAGCTGCAGCCAAAGGCTTTGTTTAATGTGTGCACAGGGAAAACATGCTGGTGGAGGGGCTGTAGAGTCCCCAAGAAACAGCAGTGCTGACCATACCAGCGCCACCAGGGGTGCCCTGATGGGGAAAACAGGCCACTGTCACCCAAGGAAGCTTATTTGTGCAATTTGGAAAACACCTTTATGAAGTGGGACGTGTCAAAGACCTGAAACTAGCCTTAATGCCCTTCTCTGCACAAAATAAATACAGTAAGTAAGTCAGGCTGTGACAAAGGAGTAACAGGAGTGGACTTTCTCCTTCATCATACGTTTTACCTCTGCACCCTGGTACCATTGGATAAACAACATCCATGATTTTGGGAAAAGTGACGTAAATGTCTGTCCGCTTCACCTCTAAGACCATCTTCTATGTGACCGTTCATGACACAGGGGTTACATAATATTGGTGAACCCCAACCGTATTTACAAACCTTCCACAGGCAGTGCCCCCCCGCCCCACGCCCCACCCCCCATTTCCCCCCGACCCCCCGGGTACATTTCATTTGTCAATCAAACTAAAAGCAGCCCATGTGATGTGGGCAGTCAGGAGGCGGACAGATGGCCTGTTGAGAGATTAAAGCAGGGGTCTGTGGGAATGACAGCAGAGCTGTTGCTCACTCATATATCAAACAGGGAATTAAGCCGCACTGAACCCTGTCTGGGATTCAGCCAGCCAGCTGATAAACGATCCACAGGAGGCAGCTGTCCCTGCTGGAGACAAGAAGAAGAGCCGGTGTTCCCATCTCCACCTTCTTCTGACTTCACCCCCTTCCCTCCGCCCCCCGGCCCCTTACCCCCTCCCTTTAACCTAGTCCCCATTGTCCGTCACACCATACTCTGACTGTGACTCCACCCCCTCCAGCTCAGCAATATCCTCTCCTGCCCTCGTCCTCCTCCTCCTCCTCCTCCTCCTCCACGTCTCTCTCATCTCCTGTCCCCACCCCTCTCATGGTTAGTGAAGGCTTTTTCTCGTCTGGGTCTGTGACGTGGGCCATTTTCTCAGATATGGATGGTGAATAATGTATGCAAGAGATCGGGGCTCGCGTTTGAAGATCCACCACAATGGTGTCTGTGATTTATGGAGGCCCTGTGTCCTGTTGTCATTTCAATTATGATGTTGCCTTACACCGCAGCAGCGTGACATCACATGCGGACACGACTCATCACTCATATCTCAGGCCAGAAGGGCGGCCTGTCAGAAAACGTCAAAACGAGCGGGATTTTACACCTCTTAATGGGCCGGTCTCAATCAGTACCGCCGTCTAATTAAATTGCTTGGCTGTAACACGGTTTTACAGACAATCAGTCACAACACACATCATCCAAGGCAATCTAAACCCCATAATGTCGGACCTCGTTTGAATGCTTGCCACTGTCATCTATGGCATGAGTGTGTTGAGTCTTAATGATTCACACTATGGCAGGAGGAACACAGTCAGAAACGGCTTCATTTCAGTAGAAATTGAATTTTTAAATCATAATGTAGTTCAGTGATGGCTACCCAGAACAGCCTGGTGCGCTGTGTAAAGGTTGCCTGTGACAGAAATGAAACTGCGTTTATAGTGTCACATTTTTAGAGATGTGTGGGGTAGGTCAAGCCACCAGGTGACCTGATCCATCACCTGTAGCAACCATATGCATAACAGGTCATATTTCCAGATGTGGCATATGCAGATACATATTCATTACTGTAATGAACAACAATCGAAAAAATGTGTACATGTGTCTAATTACCCCCCCCCCCCAATGAAAGACATTGCATTTGCTGTGTTTGCAGATCTTCTGTCCACCCATATCCTCCACTTTTTGGATTTCACTGGTAGGTAAGGTGGCATTTTTGGGGAATACCAAACATTTCTGGGAGGTAATACAGCATTTTGGAGATCATCATATGAGCCAAATCCCAGGACTGTACTGTATCTTTTCATAAAATTGCACTGAAAACATATTTATGGAGCTCTGTTTGGATCAGCACACCCCTGTCCTGGGGCAGGTTGAGCCAAAGGACAACATTTTTGACAGGCCATATTTCAGATGTGGGATGTACAGGTAGGTTTTCATCATCCACACTGCTGAGTTATATCCTGAAATATGTGTAGATACATTAGTTATACCTCTGATGATCTTTCCCTTGTTGTAAAAGACACTTATAGAATGATACTGCGCTCCACTAAATTTAAGAGAGTGCTAGTGAGCACCATATCAAACGCTTTTATCAGCGTGCTTGATTTATGCTGACGTCCCCCACAGCCCAATACTGAATCAATGTGATATACTTGCAGGGAAGCCAGCGATGTTTTGCTACTGTACAGGTCACAGAGGACTGCAGGTGAGGAATCAGGCTGAGGAAACCAGAGGATCAGGACATAGATAGGATGATGCGTTCTGTTAGCACTGTGTCACAGCATAAGACTTAAGGCATCTGACCAGTCTTATGAAGAAACAATATTTACCCAAATAAATAAATAAATAAAATGAACACAACTTGGCCACAAGCGGTAGCTGATATATGAGCTATGAAATTAGTTCATAGCTAAGCCAAAATATCCCCCATAAATTCCGTGAATTATTTTCTGTTAGCCACTTAACTTAATACTTTGCCAGCTTACTGTATCTTGATAGTAGATCATAAAATTCTGCAAACATATTTCTTAAACCTTAAGGTTAACATTTTATTTTTATGTATGGTTTATAAATGAGGCCTCTTGGTCTTTCAGTTGTATGGTCTGGGTTATATATTTCTGCCACCAGATACATATAAATGAAATATTTTAAAAAATACAGTAGTGGCTTATTATACAATGGTTCATTTTTGGTGTCACATTTTAATGTCAAGTTTTAAAAACAGCTAATTGTGCGTGAAGATCGGGGTATTCACGTGTTGGAGCGTTGTTGTGTATATGTACCATTTGTAGATGAGGCCCCCAGTCTTTCACTGATATGGTCTGGTAATGAACTAGGAACTTGGCGCGAAGCCTAGCCTGTACTCGTGGTGAACGTTTTTCACAGAGAACCAGGTGCTCTTTAGCGTGACAAACACCTCATGTCTGGTTTATGTAACATGCTTGCATTATTCCCCCTGTGTGTTTTTGTGCCGGCCCTCGCTTCTGCTAGCACCACCCCTGCAGCTGAGGGTAAAACCAA
Source organism: Albula glossodonta (assembly GCA_019788955.1). NCBI lineage: Eukaryota > Metazoa > Chordata > Actinopteri > Albuliformes > Albulidae > Albula > Albula glossodonta. The sequence continues at coordinate 858,004 of JAFBMS010000060.1, read as the reverse complement.
GGTAACAGTGCGTGCTGTAAGGACAGGGAAGGGGCATGTTAGCACGCTGAGCTGACAAGTTCCACTCTGACATGTAGCATCGCCTCACATCCTAGGACAGTGGACCCTCTCCCTCCCTTCTCCCTCCTCCTTTCCTTCCTCATCTGTTCTTTTTCTCTGCATCCTGTCTTTTCTCTCTCTCTCTCTCTCTCTCTCTAGAAGCTGATGTATGGAGGCAGAACTCTAGGTCTGAAAACTTTTCTGGTTGATTCAGCAGAAGGAAATGGAGTCTGCAATACCACAGTTAACAGATCTGCCTCCCGGATAGTGCATTTCACATCTCAAAAAAAAAAAAAGAAATAGAACATAAAAACCCAGGTTACTCACATATACCAAGTATAATCTTTATAGATTTATAAAAGCTCAGTTCCCAAAGATATACCTGTACGTCTGTGTGTCTAATTTTCGAAATCAAAATATTGCCAAATTACAGCTAAACTTTGCCGATATGTTTCACAGAAACTAAGTATGCAGTATCCCAAAAACAATGTTTCCAATCTTTTCATGCATTTCTTAATATAACGTGGTTCCTCATCATTCCACATTTATATTGTGAGCTTGAAAACAATACTTCACATTACAACTAAGACATGTCACTTACTGTCATATAACTGATTATAACAAATAACAAAATAGGTATTGCGTTATTTGAATTTTCCTTTTACGACTACATGTAATTAAATTATTCATTTTAAACTGTGCAGAGATACTTATCCTGCTGGTAGTTCTACATTGTTTTCTGCATACAAAACATAACACTGATTCAACAGGACTCATTGGTGGTATGAAAAATGTTTTCTCTTTTAATAGGATATAAAGCAAATGTATTGTGTATAGTTTATAGTTTATGAAGAATGGTTAGAATTAGCATAAGAACTGTATCAGTCTATCTTACACAGACTTCCTCCTGACACTCCCTAAGACTGCACACGTTGATCATTCACATAAAGGTCATGTCATTTTACGGTGGCAAGATGAAAAACACAGGGCCATGTTACATTAATAATTGTAGGATAACATGGGTATGTACCATTGCTCTGGAATAGTGCTTGCTTAGCACTGGTGGAACATTTTGGCTAACGTTTCATCATAAATCTGTGATGTTTTGATATCAGTAATTTGGTGTACCCACAGATTTTCTGGAATTGAGAATGTAAATGAGTGGCTTGTTAAATTGAAAAGATGCTGTTGTGACATCACATCTATTTGTTCTATAGTAAATATTACAGTATGATGAATGATGTACATATGAGCTTGAAGGAAATACATTTTGGAAATTGATTACAGATTTTTGCTGACAATGGTTACTGAGTACAGATATTGTTATTGATTAAACTGGATTTGAAGAGATTTAAGGGTTGTAGTAAATTTTGACCAATGGTGAGACTTAATAATTGTGGAATATGAGGATCTTTAATGATGAAATTGACCGGAAAATAAACAGGAAACGAAAGAAGAAAGACTCAACAGCAAAAGTTTGGGGCTTTATTGTGTGACTGAATGAAGTTGTATCTGCATAAAGTGCAGGGTTGCATGAGGTCAGATGTGTTGTGTTCAGTTTAGTTCATGTTTGTAAGAACTGGGTGTCTGTGGCATTGACAATATTTTCTGTGAGAAACCTGACAAAAATGCAAACTTATGGTGCTGTGTTGGTGTTGGGAATGTCCCAGGAGCGGGGGTAAAATCAGCAACTATGCTCCCTAAATTCCCCAACCCCCCCCCCACACCGGTGTCATTTAGCCCCGCCCCCCCCCCCCCCCCCCCCCCAATACCACCCTTTGTAAACTACTGTTATATTTCATAGTCTAAGCATTAGAAGTGTATAATGCATCATTTCTTTTAATGTGTATACCAGGGTTGAAATTGGATTTTTGTTAATTGCCATTGAGCTATGCTTGGGTTCGTTTCTCAGCCTAACGATGCAACGGCGAGATTAATTAGCGCTGCTTCTTCCCGACGTTTAATCCTGATTTCATCCGTCAGCACCGCGCCCGGGTATATTAACAGTCTGTCAATACGTGGCTGCCAACTCTTTCTGTACACCGGGAAGCCTGACCAAAGACGCTTACCTTCCTGGGTCTCCCACTGCGGTCTTCCCTAACTCAGATTTCACACACATGCTCGCTTGATTGCTTCCAAATGTTATATTTCCTTCCTGAGGATGAACATTTTTTTCACCGAATCAAAATGCGTTTTCCTCATCTATTCAACAGTTACGAGAAAATAGAATGTCGATTTGAATTTCAGTCAGTCACTTTTGTTTATTTATTTTACATGTTCCCCCTTTTTCCTTTTTAAAATGAACTACTGTCTGTCAGACTCTCCTGGCAACTGTCTCCCACCCACTTTGGAGGAGAAAACCATAAACATGTGACTCCTCCGATCCACATTAACAACTATTCCTTGCCTCTTTCCAGAGTGTAGGTAGTGACATGGATCACATTATGTCTAAGTCATTGGAGGAACACCAAAGTCAACATATGATCAGGTCATGTATCCTGAGGGTTTAGAGAGGTACGTTAGAGAGCTACATGACTGAGGATTTGAGCCGGCCTTGGCTCTCCTCTTCCATGGCGAGGCATCGCCAATTGTAGCTTCGCCAATGTGGACTTCAATGACCCATAATGGCACAGCCGGGTCTCAGTCAGATCCATTTTATTAAGCACTCTTCACAACAAGGTGTCCCAGGGCCCTACCGCTTCCTCTCGTATCTCACAGTGTCCATATTTATCTTTTGTGAACTCTGAAATTGTGTGCCTGCCTTTTTTCAGCTGCCAAGCTTTGCTCACTGCACCTGAACTTTGGCAAGGTCTATCTTTGCTTTGCATCTGACAGAGAAGCCGCGCTGCACTGGAGGTTATTCTCTTTGTACAGCAAAAACATAAACTACATTTATTTTAGGATTCATCATGGGAGTCTGATTAGGTCAACCCCAATAAGAGGTTGTGAGGCAGTGTTTGTCTGAGTGTGGTTTGCGTTAGTGTATATTAGTGTGAGCATATTTGTGTTTGTGTGTTAGTTTGTGTTCATGTGTATTTGTGTCTGCTGTTGTGTGTTTTTGTATGCTAAGTGGTGAGGTTCAGGGCCAGTTCTTTGGTATGTAAAGCCTCGCACTGTGAAGTCTGATATAAGTGCTTTGTAACATATACTTTCTTAGTGGCTGGAATTGTGTGAATTGTGGATTCCTGGGCTTTTACCAAATATGTAATGCAAGAATTCTAGAAAATTGATGTTGTATGTGACTCCTTATCTTACTAACTGAATGGTCCTCACATTTCAGTTGTGAAATTTTATACGTTGCTATTTTTGACAACGTTCTTCAGAGAATTCTCATTCTACCGAATCTTCCCTTGGTTGCATAGAAAGCTCTGCTGGCTTGTTCTTTAATGTGTTTCCAGTCAGGTGAAATCTCTTTCTTACTTTCGCTCTTCCTCACTCTCAGTGTTTCTCAAGCATGATATGGCTGCTGTGAGAGTGACTGTTTTCCCTTACCACAATATTATATTCTTTACACGTTTTTTTTAAAGAGGTTTTTCCGCTCTCTAATCTTTAGAGTTTTTCCCGTTAAACATGCTGATCTTTCGCTGTCCTCTGGAATCCTGTTTGAGGACAAATCTTCATCCCCACCTTTGGTCAAGAGAAAAGAAAAAAACTACACAGCAAAGCACTCGTCCCCTAAATCAGCATTGACTTTCTGAGTATTGGGGGGGGGGTGGTGGGGGGGTTGGGTGCTTGGCTTTCCTTCATAGCCTCGTGAAAGGCAGCGATATAAATCAGACTTCCTCCAGCTGACAGTGGTAGTGTGCAGATCTGCAGACCCACGCATTCTGCGGCAGCAAGCTGTTGGCGGCTCAGGGAGCACGAAAGCTGCAGGGTACCTCTTGAGTTATGAGGCCCCAGACTGTTTATTCCAGCATGTGGCCCAGGGGCCTGTGACTCACAGAGGCACAAAGGCCAGATCTGACACCCAGGTTATTGATAAAGGCCGGGTCTTTTAAAGATCATGGCTGACACACTGTAGAGTCAACACGGGTCCCTGCAGTTTATAGATCTCTCCTTTGGATTTGACAGCACTCCGCTCCTCATGGGAACAGGTGTAGTGTGCGGATGAGGAGGCAAGAGGAGAACAGAAGAGTGTGGGGAAGAGGAGGAGGAGCAGGTGAGAGCAGAAGGGGAGGAAGGGATGGCAGGAGGGAGTAGGGAAATTGGAGAGGGGAAAGGAAGCGGCGTGTGTGTGAGTGTGTGAAAGATGTGTGTGTGCGTGTGTGTGTGCGTGTGTTTGCATAGAGACAGGGGGCGCTGTAGTCAGTGACACGGACAGGCGGCATGTGGCAGGGCAGATGAGAAGTGATCAGCATCCAGCTACTGGCGAATCGATCTGCACTCAAAGCTCTTGGGTGACATTAGCCAGGATACACACACAGACTCTGCCTTTCTCACACACAAACACACGCACTCAATTGCTTACGAAACCCAGTCACGCACACAGACACACACTCTCACACACATACACATGCATACACACAAGACCACACACATACACATGCATACACACATACACATACAAAAATGCACTCACAGACTCTCTCTGTTTCTTTCTCTCTGTCTCACACACACACACACAGACACACTCACCCACAAACGTGCATACAAAAATACACCCACAAATACACACACACACACTAACCTATACACACCCACAAACACAGACTCTCTGTCTGTTTCTTTCTCTCTCTCGCTCTCTCTCTCTCTCACACACACACACACACTATTACCCAGTCTTGTATCTGTGTGTCACTGGAATGTAATGGAGAGATATGGTGGCTTGGATCAATGCTAATTGTAGTCTGTTTAATTGGAAGAGTGTGTCTGCCAGATGTGACTGTAGTTCCCTGGTCACCCATCACCACTCTGGGTCTTGCCAGTCTGACTATCAGCTGTCAGCCTATCACAGCAATAAGCCTTCACAGCACCCTGCGCCCAAGAAACAGGACCATTTATCGAACGTTTAAAATCGCAGCAGTGTATTGTGTAAACTTGAGAAATGATGGGAGACTCTGCCATGGCTTCTACTTTCCATAATCACAGAGAATAACTCAAGCTATGCTAACCCAGGCTAAATACCAGACGATAACTCAGGCTACGATAACCCAGGCTATATACCAGACAATTACTCAGGCTACGCTAACCCAGGTTATATACCAGACAATTACTCAGATTATGCTAACCCAGGCTGTGTATCAGACAATTACTCAGGTTACGCTAACCCACGGTACGGTAACCCAGGCTATATATCAGATAATTACTACGGGGGGGGTCAATCTGATAGGGAAGGATAGAACCAATGAAAGAAGTGACCTCTACATAACAGAAAACTTAATCTAGTGGGGACATAGGGACTCTGTAGCCCTGTTCATGTGAACCCTTCTCTGGACTCTGGACTGTTCTCTTAGAAGCATTCTTGGTCGTTTAGGTGGTTTATACCTTATTAAGCTTCTCTTGGTATATCAGTCTTCTTGATTTCTTTGATACTCATCTCAGGGTTTTAAATTCAAAAAAGGGATAATAAGGGAAGAGTGACCTATAATTTGTTTTTTTCACTTTGTGTCTGGCAGCAGAACAAGTGGACATAGGTAGAAATTAAAGGGAAATTCTGCATTAATGTCGATAAGTGTTTTTATCCAGAGTTTAAATGCTTGTATTAGCTTGCCAGATTAAGTAGCATTGGCAGAGATCCTTCAAGTGTCCATACTTCACAGAGTGGAAGTTTCTCTCTAGACGGTATAAAAATGACGAACTCAGATGAACTGAATGACCTGTTCTCACTATCATCAAAATCAAACACCAAATTAAACATCTACTTAAAAACAAAGATAATTTGATTATATTTGAGATAAATTTATTAAAGTATGTAAAGCAAAGTAGTAATGAAAAAAGACAAACATTTAATTAAATAATAACTGTCATCGAATACTCGACAGGAAAAAATTCAGAGTGAAATAATTCTGTTTTATTAGGACCGCCTTCCAACATCTCTGAGACTGCCCATTAATTCTGGAATTTTAATAGAGAGGAAACGTGGTGACTTCCACGCAACGCTGTCATTCCTGTGCTAGCACACTGTCTCATTATGATGTCGCTTACAACACAAAGTATGTTTTCTTTTTAAGCATTATATTTGCATATCAGGGTTGTTGAAGAAACTGAAAAGGATTTAATTGCCCTTGTATAAATATGATATTATCAAACTGTCAGCCTGCCATAATTAGCAAGTGAATGTGAAATAAAAATGGAGCATTTGTGAGTCTCACTTTCATAAATGTAACACATGAATTTTAGCAAGTTCATTTTTGTTGCATCTTCAGCTCACTCTCGCCATCTCTTGGTTGAATTTTTATATTGCATATGAACTGTTATACAATATAATTAAAATTAGTTTGATGTATCTCAAATTTTCTTGAGATTTCATAGCACATTTTGCTCATAATAGTACAGTTTATGTCATTAATTCATTTAACAATGTTAAAAGGAGGAACATGATGAAACAGTTTAGAGTTTAACCTCTGGGTGGTGTCTGCTGAAGATCTGATGTTAAAGCCCATTCACTTTGAGAAAGAGAAATCTGGTTTTCTTTGACAGCTGATGAAACACACATGTAACACCACATGAAACACACACACACACACCCACCCACCCACATGCATGCACGCACACACACACGCACATACACACAGAGTCACAGAAGACCTCCTTTTATTATTATTATTTTTATTATTATTATTAGTAGTAGTAGTAGTAGTAGTAGCTGTGGCGGCAGTTGCATTAATTTATTCATTCATTCATTCTTTGTTATGCTATACTATGATATAACGACCCCGTTGTCTGGTATGACACCCATAAACAGTCATTTAAGCATTCATCTTGTCTATAGTCTTATCTCTCTCTCTCCCTGCTCTCTCCAGGCCCCTCAGTCTGTTTTGCCCTCGTTGGGTTAAAAATTGACAGCCCCTCTTATAGGGTGAAGGTCAGGCTGCGCATGACAATACGTGGAACCAAGAGGATGTGACAGTCAGTGATTCCCAGTTACTGTTACAAAAAACAACACTGTAATATCACAGTCACTTCAATTAGCACAAAATAACAAGCAATTATATTTCAATATCCCATGCATATTCTTTTGTCTACATCTACTTGTCTGTGTCAATGGTTGCATGGGACCAGGGTTTATATTACCGACTGTAGACCTACAAGCAAAAGACAGAAAATTCAACAATCATCTTTTGAATTTCACTTACTAACTATACCCACAAGGCCTTATCCAGTTTCTCCTTCTGGAAATGCAGAGTTAAACATCTCTTATGTAACATGGGGATGTGGAGGGGTTAGGTAACACAAGGACTCAGCATTGGAGGAGATATGTGATGAGGCTGACTTCATTGGGGTGAGAGGCCAAGCATTGATTTACCTGTCAGAAGCCATGGGCTGTTCATTCGATTTTTATTGTGAAACATCTGATGGAAAAAAGATCATCAATAAAAAAAAATTAAATATGGCTCTGGGAGTATGGATTTTCCATTAGTGCTGGGTTTGATATGTGGTCTGAAATTCCCAACAGGCATTTTACAAGGCCAAAGCACGGGGCCTTGGAAGAATTGCTGGCAGAGGAAAGGACAGGCCTGTTTAACATTACATGTTTTAACAAGCTGTTTCAACATTAACATCACTCCTGAGTGCGCCATCACACTTTCATTAATTACCTCTGCTCCCAGAGTGTAAACACTGTAACATTTTACTGCCGCCTGTTCAGTGTCTTCCAGGGGAAACACCCTGAATTCACAGTCAAGTTAATTTCACCCACATGAAATATGAGTGCCCCTCAGACTGAACATGTATCGAGCAAATGATAGATCTGTGGGGGAATGAACGACTTTCACTCATCAGCAGTCAGACAGCTCCTAAAACCTTACCTCAGTCCACTCCACGCAATGACATAACGACATCCTTTTATTTCATTATGTAACTGAAGATCCCTTTTATTCTCTCATGTTTTCCCATGCAGGTTTTTACGTACTGGGTAAGCTTTTTTTCTTGTTACAGGTTTTTTTTTCTTCGCTGGCTGACTTCTTGGGGTCTTTCACCAGTCAGAGTCCTTGTTCCTGGGACAGGGATGGGACTTCTTCTTTGGGTGGTCACGTTTGAATAGGCACTGTTGAGGTTTCTGTGGCAATATTCTTTTTTGTGTTGTTGGGTTGATAGCCTAGCATACAACCCCAAATCTGGAGTACCAAGGAGCTGGTTAAGTCTTCACCCCAAGAGTTTGCAAATCAAACATTGAAAGATGCTGCCTTTTGCCCAAGATGGGACAGACAGAAGAGAAACCTTCCTGACTGTGAACACGTTACTATGTGTCTCATAAGAAAGACTTAGATTTGAACACAAAATTACCTTAGATTTCACAAGGGTTCGATCATTATTCGTTTATTATCATATCAAATGTCACACCCAGATGAAGGACAATAGGAACAATGGATTATACATCTGTATGAAAACTATCTTATTGTGCAAAAGGAAGCTGCGTCTAGACCATTTACTGGATGTATTCTCGATTTTCACTCTGTTTTGTGCTTTTTTATTCCAAACCAATGTCTTTACCCAGTTGAGCTGGGCTGCAGAAATCAGGAACTGCTCAATAGATTTTAGGTTCACAAGAAAAGCTTTCAAAATCAATAATGAAATATGTATGAGTCCACATGTCACTGTTCTGTACAGTAGCACTGGGGCATGTTTATACTTGTTTTGCTGTAAAGGGACAGTGTCTTATGAGGATCTTGAAACAGTTATGAAGTTAATAGATGATACAGAAACTGGTGAACTGTAGCCTAAAAAGGTTGTGGTTTCCATTGCTTCAAAGTGCTATTCCTTGGTGAAAGATGTTACACTGGGGAAAGTCAGAAATTATCAAAAAGATGCAGAATTGTTTATAAAAATTTTGAAGGCAAAAGAAAATAAAAGTTGAATCCTGGTTGGCATAATCATTAAACAGAAATATGCAGCAAAATATTGAGGATTATTTCGAACAAACACTGTCAAACAGAACACAACAAATCATAAGCTGCATATTTTAAAATATCCACCAGACAAGAGAAAAATTGAATAAACGTAAGGTACAAGTCCAAGATATTAAATCAAAGTCAGCTTGCCGATATTAAAAATGACAGCTCCTGAATTCATTTTCTTTATCTGGAAAAGTATTTTTTATGTCATATCATGATGATTAGATTTAGTCTATTTTGGGGGGTATTTACAAAAGGGTTTTGGGAGCGATTTTATCTTAGCCTTTTTGGGGCTTACGCTCACACCAACGTGACTTGGACTCGTGTGAGGCTAAGTCACAAAAGGGAGTCCCACAAGCCCAAGCTGGGCCCTGTAGACTTAACATTATTGGTTGATGTCAGATCAGCTGACTGAATGCAAGAGTCCAATTGGTCAGTGCTCCTCCTCTGCTTGATGCCTCCTCAGCTGCCTGTGGCCTGACTCGTCAGAGCTCTCCTGGTCAGTTCATAAGCAAGAAAGAGTGCGCCGTTGGAAGGGAACGCACGTAGGACAGTGGGGGTCAGGCCACTGTACAGGGCAGGAATACCTGGAACATCCAGAAACAAGGCTGTGAATGCACAGCATGCCCTATAACACAACATTTAGTACAACATAACAGTAACCTAGCAGTCCTTCAGCAATCTGTGAATGAGGGGAAGAGACTTACCTTCTGCACGTATGATACTGAGTAAGGTCTGGAGAAAGCCTGCCTGCTTTCCGTTCATGGACAGCACTTGTATGCGGGATTTTACAGAGTCAATGGGGTAAACAGCCAGCCAGAAGAAAGCACCTCCAATACCACCACTCACCACCAGGGGGACAGCATCTACGAGAAGGAAGGAGAAACAGAGGGACCCAGAAACAGATATAGAGAGATTAAGAGATTGAGCAATAAAAGGTACAATAGGTATAGAGACCTGGGGAAGGATATAAGCAAGAGCAGTTTGTGTTTTGCAAAGGAAAGTCTTTAAAAGTCTTTTAAATCTTCGGTTTTTAAAAGCAAAAGGACCAAAATAATCTGAGGTCTCGTGAGACCTGGGTGGCAGAGCACTGTAAGATTGACCCCATTTTAATGCTACAGATTTATGCATATCAGTCATGATTTTGTGCCTGACTGATGTGTTTTGGCAATTCATAATACTGTTCCTTTCAGAGATAGATGGTCTCATGAGGCAATAACTTGGATCCTTTGTGTGTGTCTGTTTTTGCTGAGTAAACAGAAACATTGGGGAATATTATGTTACATATTTCTATCATTGCCTTTGGGTTCTCTGTTTTTTCTTTCATCTCCCTATGTAAAATATGCTGGTTCCAACTCTTTGCGGTCGTGTATTTGATAGAAATTGGAATATGATGGATTGAATGATTGATTTCAGTCTAAGTTGTTCAGTACCAAAACTTTTCTGATGCAGAAATAATGTCATCCTCCACGGGGTTAAATATTACATTCAAACTGTCTGTGAGTTTTTAACTCTGAATATCTGAGCTAACAAGAGAACTTCAGAACACCATACAATATGTTATAAAAGTAATAAAAAAACATTTGTTAGTCAAGCATTCATAAGCTATTTTTGCTGTTTTATTAAAACAAGGCATTTTGAGGCAACCAAATGTGTTCTTTTAAGCATGTTCTTCTCACTTTAAAATGAAAAGAACATACTTGACTTTCAGACCACTGGATTTCCTGGCCTTATGAGCATAAGGTGGATCCTTAAATGCAGTAGGGCTATTTTGATTGAATTGCATTTGCCCTTAAATTGGCTAAGTGCATTTGGATTGACTTGCAGCCATAGTGTGGTTGTTATGGAATTTCACAAATACAGAAATCAACATTCTTAACGTGCCTATTTTATGCCTGTGGAAGTTAACAGTGAAGTTGTTTCTATTGATACAAATGGAAATGTAGCAAATAGCACAGCTGGGTTGCTTACCCAACTGGTCCTTGGAGCATCCTGGCTTTGTAAAGAGGGAGCGTGTGATCTCGTAACCACCGAAGAAGAAGAAGTATCCAGGCACCTCGCGGAGCCAGGTGCTAGTCATGCCCTGAAAAAGCCCCCGCGGCCCCTCAGTCTGCAGGATGGTTCTAACCATGGACCAGGCGGAGCTGTGGGAGGAGCATCGGTTATCACCACAGCCCAAGAGACCACACCCTCACATCTGAGAAAAGCACAACCACACAGCCCAAGAGACCACACCCTCACATCTGAGAAAAGCACAACCACACAGCCCAAGAGACCACACCCTCACATCTGAGAAAACCACACCCACACAGCCCAAGAGACCACACCCTCACATCTGAGAAAACCACACCCACACAGCCCAAGAGACCACACCCTCACATCTGAGAAAAGCACAACCACACAGCCCAAGAGACCACACCCTCACATCTGAGAAAAGCACAACCACACAGCCCAAGAGACCACACCCTCACATTTGAGAAAACCACAACCACACAGCCCAAGAGACCACACCCTCACATCTGAGAAAACCACACCCACACAGCCCAAGAGACCACACCCTCACATCTGAGAAAACCACACCCACACAGCCCAAGAGACCACACCCTCACATCTGAGAAAACCACACCCACACAGCCCAAGAGACCACACCCTCACATCTGAGGAAGCCACACCCACACAGCCCAAGAGACCACACCCTCACATCTGAGGAAGCCACACCCACACAGCCCAAGAGACCACACCCTCACATCTGAGGAAGCCACACCCACACAACACAAGAGACCACGCCCTCACATCTGAGAAAACCACACCCACACAGCCCAAGAGACCACACCCTCCCTCTACAAGACAATATAACTTCAAACCATACCAGACCACAACCACACACATTGCAATAATAATCCTGTATTGACACAATCGCTCACATGCCACAGGTTAGAGAGGTCTTCCCCGCCGACTTCATCTCATGTAGGGCCTGCATGCGGCATTTGACCAGCTCTGTGGGGCAGAGCACCAGCGAGGAGAACACAGAGGCTAAAGACCCAGCTGCTGCATTCTGCAGGTCACTGAAACACAGGTATTCACACTCCTAATGACATTAATAAGGATGTAATGACTTTAATGAGGTAACACAGAAATCTGATACTCCATCAGCTGACTTAAATGAGTATTTGCCGAGAACAGCAAAGCAGTTAATTACAATAGAGACAAAGTTCCTAAAACAATGACCCAGACATACATATATACAGTTCAGGCACTGACTGCTACACTCCTCAGACACTTACCTCCTCACCCCTCACATTTAAAGACTCTGAGAATCCAACCCTCTTTCGCACCGTAAAGGAGAACAGGCATGAGATAAGAAGAGACATCTGGTTGGATGAACATTATGGATTGGGATTGTTTATCTGGTCAAAGTTTCTGTCCCTTGTTTCCCCTTTCTACATGAGCACCCTTTGACCCTGGAGCTTTGGGGTTTGTATTATCATATGAAAATAAGAGCAGGCACAGACAAGGAATCCACTCCACATCACACAGAAGGAGAAAGATCTGCAGGCGATGGTGTGCGAGGCTTAAACCCAGGACTGAAACAGTGTATAATTACATTATAACACTAATTGATCCATTTAAATTTCCCTTAAAATGATAACCACAATCACATATGAAAGTCCCTTTGAAATAGGATGCGGCCTTGGACAATTTCTTCACTGTGTTGAACTCTATATAGGACATTAAGACATATAGAGAAAAATATTAACACAGAGCAAGACACGCAGAATCACAGACTGGTGAAAACAGAGACGTACAGAGGCTCTCTGTCTCTCAAACTGTCTTATATTTGTCATACTACTTCCCACCTCTCTCTCTATGTCTCTGTCACCTTCACCATTTCCTCTCACCTGAGTTCTGAGATGTTCCCTAGACCGAAGGCCCTGGCAGTGAGCTGCTGGCAAGTTCCGTAGCAGGCAAAAAGGACGGCGTTCTCCGCCATGTTGGCAAGGAGTGCTGGCACGGTGCCGTGGAACAGGCCCCCCACACCGTCCTGACGGTACGTCTTCAGGGAACAGTCTATGAAACCTCGATACATGCCGGGAAACGTCTGCATCTTGGTTTTCACAGTGTCAAACGGCTGTCCACTAACCACACATGCCACCCCCCCTGCAAGGAGAAACAAGTGCGATGGTACCATCAAGCACATAGGCGGATACTCAGACCCAAATAACCACAGTGATACAGCATCACTCTTATTTACATGGGGCACTGATGAAACTTTAACTGTGTTATTGACATTAAAATATACCACTAGCCAGACCTTGACACTTTGTTTTTTTCTATTGTGCCTAAAAAACTCAAGGCTGGGACTCAATCAACATTTGTTCACAATAAAATGTGCGTTCATTTTCATCTTCACGGACGCAGTTTGGTGAGTTCAACAATCATTGAAATTAACTCACTGAAATATTCTTGTCGAGAAAAAGCATAACAATCTTCAATTTCAATTGAAAGTAAAGTCTTGGGGCAAATTTTGATTGACTCCCAGCCCGAGACTGTAAACCTAAAATGGTAAAAGCTTAAAGTTGGGAGTCACTGACCCACAGCTCCAGCGGTGAGATTGATGATGGCGTCGATCACAGGGTGTACTCCAATTTTCTCCGCCGCCATCACACCCATAGAGAGCTGAGCGGCACACCACGGGTCACCTGTGTGCACAGGCAGGTCTGTCTGCCAGTCGCTTTGAACATTTTATAACCCTCAGATTAATACATGTACGTGAAATGGTTCATGCCAGAAGAACTTTTTTTAATGATGGTGCCAAATGTATGCAGCCTATTTTCTAATCAACCTAGTAATGGTTATTCCATCTATAATATTCATTTCAAATTAACTGTGTCCCTGATGACTGGTGTTGAAAGCAAAATTACACATTAGTATTGTAATTTGGCTAAGCTTCATTTTTAACATGTAACTGCTTAAAAATCATTTATCTACTTACTGTGTAGAGGTTTATGCCAAGGACGGTGACATGGTCATTTTTTAACAGCAGAAAGGTGTTAAAAATCCATTTTACCCAGATGACATAAATTGGATCTTCAATAAGCCATGAACATATACATAAATACAATTTAATATCGAAAGGGACCGTAAATTCTGTGTTTTTGAGGAAGGTATCTTAGTCAGACGCCCGCAAGTCGAAGACTAAACATTTCACTGACTCCCTCATTTAACTGACTTCGGGGCTGAGTGACGTTCGGTGATCAAGGGTTCAAGTAGGTGTGACATCTACATACAATAGCTCAGGGTAATGTGTGTTAGGTAACAGATTGAATTTTGACAGCTTTAACTAAATTCAAACAATTAGAGGACATTACCCCACGGATTAAAAATCTTACGCGATAGTTTGGAAATTCAGATGTAATTAAATATTCTTGAGCTATTCACGTTATATATGTAGGCTATATAAACTCGTGGCTTTATTCGGTTATTTTTGATTGTTTTAACGTATATTATATGTTACGTTTTAAATCCCCTTCTCTAGACCCTTGCTTTGAATGGTGAATTAACGATTATTTAAAAAAAATAAACTATTAAGTGTTCACAAGCGGCTCAGAAGTTTAAATGTGGACAACTTGTTTATTGATTGCTAATGTGAGAGAAAATATGAATTTATTTTAGAATTTATTTTTGAATTTGTCAGTTTATGAGGTATATATTGAAAACTCGAAATGATATTACAATTAAAATTTCATACATTATATGTATGTGAAGTGCACATTACTTATTCAGTGGTTCGAAAGAAGGAGGCTATGCACGATTTATATTGTAACAAATATTTCATACAGTACATTTAGCATTTAGCATGTATTAAATGTCAACATGAATCTTTAGTTTCTCGAACGTTTCATATATTCATATATATATTTTTTTTTTAATGAAAACTTTTAGGTAAACGTATTCGTTTTGTTTCCACTAGGAATGGATATCTCATTAGCGTCTCTAGTTGAATACAGATAAAACCAAGAAGCAAGTCAAGCATATTCCCGGGATTCCCATCAGTGTCTGTGTCTTGTAATGGTTGTAACTCCTGTTAATTTCGTCATTTACTCAGATAGTGAACTGACGGGCCAGCAGGACTGCTGATGTGGTGGCCATCTTAGACTGTTTAACCAGCCACAGCTGGATTGTGAATTAAACATAGAAGACTTATTGAGAATTATTCCAAAAATCAAAAAATTAACTCAGGATTCATTTGCAGAGATATGCTCCACATCTCCACATTAGGAACATGAACATGTATGTCCTATTGATCATTGAGAATGTATCTGTAATACGAAAACCTCTTAAAAAATTATCCTATGTCTATGAAATTTGATATGCATGTAATTGCATCAAAGCATAAAACTTAACTGAAAAACTGTAACATCAGTTAACCACATGGGGGTGCTATTGTAGACAGATTCACAAAACTTCAAGCTCAATCGATAATTTTTTTTCAGCAATTTGAATAATCCATAAAAATGACATCCAACATCTGACTGATGTTTATTTTAGATGTAAATTAAACACAATTAAACAATGACATTTTTTGATAAGGAATTGTGTGTAAGTTTAGACCTTGACACAAATATATTGCGAAAAGGCCTTTGGATGTAGCAGACCCACCTTAGGCCAGCTGAACCCCAGTGTCAAAGGGAGATTGTGAGTAGCATAAAGCTTGTGTAGGACTTACAAAGCGCAAAAAGCATAAGGCTTAATTGATGCCATTGAAGATCTGAGCAAGAAGACTACAACCATCACCCTGGTGCCCATGCTGAATCACCATGTGGGGGTACGACTTTGGATATCTGCCTAGCTAATAGGACACTGAGTTCAACATAAAAGTAACCAGAAGGAATCCTGCTTTTTAGGATCCCATATCTGTGGTGCCAATGTGGTGCATTGTGTCAACATTGTGGTGGGTAAAGCTACCTTTCAGAGGATCAATACCAGCTAATCGAGTAGCTAACCACAATTCTCTTAATACCATGTTATGATTATTGATCATATTGTCCTGAACTATTTAAATCTTTCCACACTGTACCTTTAAGCCCAATTTTAGTCCATATATAATGAATATAATAACTATAATTATTATCTGGTTTATCTTGTTCTGCCCTGATGTTTGTGTAGTGATTTTCATGACTGTAAATTGATCATTTACTGAAGCCAAAGAAGCACAGCAGAATGCTTTCATTTCATGCTCACATTTTATTTTCGTTAAGCTCAGAATCAAGGAGAAACCCAAAGATTAGACAAGAAAAAGAACCAAGAAACACCAACAAAAGGATTCAGAATAATGTAATAATGCGTTCGCAAAGCCCAGGGCTAACTAGACTGGGCTTTAATTTTACTTTTGGAGATTAATTATTTTTGCAGCTCTGCCTGTCTTTTATGGCCACCTCCCCATATTTGGAGTAGCTCATGTCCG
The DNA here is from genome assembly GCA_019788955.1 of Albula glossodonta. Classification (NCBI taxonomy): domain Eukaryota; kingdom Metazoa; phylum Chordata; class Actinopteri; order Albuliformes; family Albulidae; genus Albula; species Albula glossodonta. Next base: position 841,447 of record JAFBMS010000060.1, on the reverse strand, counting down.
CCCAATTGACAACATTCCCTGGTTTGATGCTCACTTCTAACATAAACAGATTAATTTCACAAGCAGGGAGAACATAGTCCCACATGTGCACATCAGTAATCTCCCCGACTAAGGATTGCCCTGAATGAAAAGACCCTCCATAAGAGTCCTGTTCTTGGCCGAGAGTTATGATGGGATGCCCTCTCATAGTTGAGCTGGTGCTCAGCGGCTTCCTTGGGCCGAGTTTCCCATTCAGAAAGACCTGACCAAATCCATATTCCCATGTCGCACAAATGGAGTTCCACTGGTTCTGCTCAACCACCAGCCCTGGGAAGCTAAGATCTTTGTTCATGATGGAAAGGCTGACATAACCTGCTTTTTCTTTGAACAACAGGAAGCCATTGTGATAGTCATGTGTGGCCAGGGAGAAAATAGAATACTCTCTGGTGATGTCCGAAAGGAACCTGAAACAGGAACAATGTCTCCATTACACAAAATTTGAATTATTCATGATTCTGAAAAAAAAAAACAGAATCAAATAAAAACATAAAACAAAGAATGCTGAAGTTATCATCATTCATATTTACCTCATGCATACAGTAGCAGCACGGAAATCGTTTTTCGCTGGTGTGAGTTTTACGTAGGAAGTTTTGGTCTCCCTCGGGAAATTGAAAACATTCTCCGAAAGGTCTAAATAAGTTTAAGACAAAACAGACCACAGTCCACCAGCATCAATTACTTCAAAGCATGTAAACTACCACAAAATCAACAACAAATATCTATTCAAAGTTCAAATTGCTCATCTTCATGTTTAATGTGAAGACACTGTAAGTCAAAATACAAGCAATTACAAGTAGTGTGCAAGTTGTCTCACCTTTGGCTTCTGCAGTCAAAGCTCCTAACAGCAGGAGGACCAGGAGTCTGACCATCTTGACTCTATAAGCCTGCTTGGAAAATATTTCAGATGAGCCAAGATAGCTTGACAATGAGATATCTATTATAAATAGCCTGTTGAGATTCCATGCCTTTTCAAGTAGTTTTGCACCCCACATGATCAAATCATCATTTCCAATTATACAAGAAGTTTGAACAGAGGTTGATTTTATAGAACTTACAGCTTTCCACAAATTTGAATGTTGTCAGAAATGCACAATATTTAACATTCATTTCGATACTCATTTTGCCATCTGAGGTGGTGGTTTGGGTACATCCACTGTAGCACAATGGCAGGTGTGGCACAGTGGCATGTCAATGTAAGAGACACAGAAAATGGAACATATTAACCAAAAACAGGCAAGAGGCCAGTTTATTTTCTCCTTCATTGGATGAGCAGAAAAATATGGAAGAATAAAACCAAACATTATTAAAGGTCTCTCCGAAAGAAACATGAACAGCCAAGCAGGGAAAATGTGAAACAAAAAACCAACCACCTTCAGCTTGGCAGGCTGTGCTTTTTATATTGAGCTAACGAAGGCAATAGAGGCAAATGGAAGGGGCAAGCCCCTCTCTTCCTGTCCCCCTCTCCTGGTACCACACCACATTGGGTCCATCATCTGACTCATTCTAAATCATTTTTGATACATAATGCAAATGAAATTTACTGAGGGGTTCAGTCAATGCTTTTCTGTACAGATAGAGAGCTTTGTGTGACAAATTTTGGGTGCTCCTTCTGTGTAGTGTTGGAGTCCATTAGCTGTCATTGAGATTGAAAATGTTTTGAACTGTGGTTATATTTCCAATAAGGTTTGATTTCTGGCTTCCAAGAAAATGTGTTTTTTTTACAATTCTTTTGTGAAAACAATTTTTTGTATAAACTAAAAAATAATAATGCATTTATGTGGTAGCCCAGGTAGAGAATATGACCAATCTGGGCGTCGGGACTACAAATTTGTTCAACCCTGAAACTACACTACAGTCTCAAGACAATAGGTCGTAATGAACTTACCTGGTTTGGTGCTTCTTTGTTGATGGGTAGCAGAAGAATAATTTTGGTCTTTTTCAGACTCTGTTTAAATACTCTTGTGAGATAAAATGAAAAAAAGTCAGAGCAAACAAATAAAATGAAAAAAAAAAAAAAAACGGGCAAACATAAACCCGGATTCTCTCTTCCTTTAAAGAGATATAAAATTCTGGAGAAAACACACACCCTTATTGATTAAACAACAATGTTTGGCATCATGGTCATAACCCTGCAAGTCAAAAATAAATAGGCATGCTCCAATTGTCACGCTCCTTCTACAGTACCTCATACAACAGAATGGACATAGTCAGGTGTCCTTTATTAAATCACCATCTGAAATGAATTTCAAGAATCTCATAATAACATGCCACTTCATATACTAACACACTTGATTCATGCAACACCTACACAGGGATATGTAGGGCTGTGACATGGAACATAAAACATTCATGAAACAATAAAGCTAAGCTTAGAAAAAGAATCAGTTCAATAGCACATGATGGTAATGTGCAAAGGGCTCAAGTAACTCCACTCTGGCTATTAGAGAGAATTTTACCCTCAGTTCAGTTGAGACGGTGGCAGCAAAATTGCATCAAACGTTTATTTATCTTACCTCCTGAGTTTTACACACACAGATATGACAGCAAATGGGGAGAGACCTTTGTCTGTATATCTGCATTTTACCTGCTTCAGATAAAATATTAAACTAAATCCCATGTCCTGACCCAACACCCCATATTGATGACAACATTTCCAAAGTCCAGCACCCCTCTGTTATGAACGAGTGAGGAATAATGAGTTCAATAATGATAATGATCAATATGATCAATTAAGAACATATCT